>JAKTWW010000269.1:0-40564 GCA_030582255.1 Hansenula subpelliculosa
TACAGGTTCAACTTATAGAACATCAAAGTCTCAACATCTTTAGTAATCATGACTAGCCGGTTGACTTTCTTGATTTCAATATTTATATGCTAACTACCACGGAAATAAGCGGGGTATGAGATGTTGAATATATTAGATCAAGAACATTTCATCTCGCGAACCATTGTTCTCATCTAGATATTTTATTTCTTTTATCTCAATCAACTCACCTTCAAAGGCAAAGTAGCTGCTATTTGAAATTAGATAAAAGCCTGCTAGTTTCAGTATCCCAGATATGTTATAAATCAATTTTTTTTTGTATAGAGTGTTATAATTAATTATATTATCAAGTAATCAACTGCAGCTAGGTTCTTAAAAAATATTTCAGCTCCGGTATTAACACAATAATATATATATTAAATATATAGCATAAGCGATCTGGGAAAATCACCAAGATGTCAACAGGCCCAATTAAGAATTATCAAAGAGAGAACTTCTATGCAATATTGGAAATACAATGTTATAACGTACATATTACAAAAATTACTTCAACTCAGATTAAAAAAGCTTATAGAAGTTTAGCCTTAAAATACCACCCAGATAAAGGAGATCCAGATGGAGAGGAAGTTTTCAAAATTGTCAATAAAGCTTATGAAACATTGAATGATGCAGAAAAAAGAAGTCAATACGATAAGTGGTTTTTGCGGAACTGTAGGAAGGACCACCTCACTATGAGTCAAGTTTTGAGAGAACAAAGAAGAAAAGTAAGCTTGCAGAATGAATCACGATTGGATAGGGAAAGAGAAGAAGACAAACTGAGAAGACAGGAAAGAGCTAGAGAGTTACGTGAAAGAAGAAGGTTGGAAGCGGAGATCCTCCAACAAAAAAAACGAGAGGAGATGGAAAGGTTGAAGAGAGAGAAAGCTAAGAAAATAGAGGATAAAAAAAGAAGAGAGCAAGAAGTTTTGTTAAAAAGAAGGATAGAAGAGAGAGAAAAAGCATGGTTGAGACGGAAGAAAGAAGAAGCCGAAGAAAGAAGAATAATCATAGAAAACTATAAAAAGAAGGTTGCAATGGAGGAAAAATTGAAAAAAAACGAAAGACAGACTGAAGAGAAGATCCTATTTATAAAGAAAGAAATCAAGTTATACAAAAGTATAGTTGAACGTGAACTCAGGAAAAATGCAAAGCTTGCAGGAACCAGTTATGTGGAAGAGTATGATGATTCATATTTTGCATTCACCATCATAAAGTCAGAACTGGAGATACTTCTAGAGGAGCTTGGGCCCTTAAGAGGGAAGAGGCCACAGAGATATGTACAAAATGTAACAACAAGCATCAGCAATGAAAAATGTTCTTCTCTTAATTTTAGGGAAGCTCAACGAGGCAATCATTCTGAAGTTCAATGTGACAACTTGTATGGTTCATGCAGTCAGAAACAAAACCAAGAACTTGGATACAAAGAAGATGAAGATTCTGGAATACCCAATCTTAAAGTAGACTCAGATCATGAGAAAGAAGACACAATTTTTCACCAAAATAATGATCATCAAGATGGGGAAACCACATCAGAAGCATCCCGTGCTGATGGGAAAACAGGAAATTCTTTAGACAGCGAGTCCTCATCTGAGAAGAAGTCAGATCAGAAGCCAAGAAAAAGATTTGGAACTTCACTCAGACTGATGTTCAAACCACATTCCTTGATCAGAAAAACTCAAAAGAGTTGAAGCTGTACTCATTTCATGAAAAATATCTACAAAGGGCGCGATGAACTAGAGCTAGTTTTAATATAGATTATCTAAATCGAATCAAAGACCTGTAACACGTGTGCTGTAAACAAAATCCGAAGGATCTTGCACAATGCTTAACAAAATCCATCAGCATACTTTAATCATAAGAACTTGTGTAAGTTTTATATGTGTATCGGCCGATAGATGTATTACCAGCTACTTTGGAATTTCGGTCCCAAAAAACATAACGAAGGGATAAATGTAGCCAGACTACCCATTAGTTCACCAGCAGTAGATAGTTCATATTTCGACCTTGATATCATGGATCCATTAATGTTTGACGTAGCTCGCGCTCAAAAAACACGAACTAGCTGTGTATGGTGATGAACACAATAATCGGCAAATAAAATTTTGAAGTAGCAAGCCTATTACAAGGGATGAATAAAAATCCACTGATGTTGCCAGATTAATAGATAATATTGTTGATCGTAGCAAAATCTATCATTGATCATGACTTATGTGTCATAGTTGTAACGGATCAAAACATACAATGAAGTAGAGGACTTTTATGATCAATATTCCCTTTGACGGATCACCTCATGAATTTTTTATATAGATAACTTTTGACACAACTAGGATCCCTGCGAGATCTCTGAGCTGTCGTTTATGAGAACAACAGAATCCAGCAGCCCAACATCTTGTTGCTAACTCCCTCAGAATCTAATCATTGGCTCACTATTGTTCCACTGTCCAGGTCTGTCTCTCATAAAAATCCCAGCTGCTTATTCACAACGGGAAGCGATTCCCGGGAATCCATCGAGCTGAAAATTTCTTTTCGCAACGGTTTTTTTCGTTTTTTTCATTTTTTTCGTTTTTTTCGTTTTTTTGTGTTTCTTTCCGCTCGATCGGATTTAGCCAAAAGCGCCTCTGATGAGCTTGAAGAAGTTGTTATTGGCATTGTAAGGCTAGAGTTTGGTGTGTTTTAAGTGTAGGTTTCATTGTTTATTTAATGAGCTAATGGTTGGATTCGGTAAATGTTCTCCATATGCTAGCTAGTCTCCTATCTGTCAGTTGCTTTCGTCCTTTGTTCCATTTCTGCCACACCTCTAATATCTATGCCTTCGAAGACTCATCCAAATTCCACGCATCTTATTTAGCATTCAACAGACCACTTCCACAACCGATAAATTTGCACAATTTTACACAGTTGCCTACATAAATGGCACAAATTGCTCGCTCTTGTATACTCTATAACAATGGATCTATACTCAATAGGCATCAAACTTTAGCAGAGTCGGGCTGAAGCTTGTAGGAAAAAACATACAACAGTTTCTATAGTCAGAGTCATCATCAAGAAAGTTTATATAACTAGACCCTCTGCCTTTTCTTATCAAGCTTTTCAATAGTTGGTCTTCACTCTTGTATTCAATACTTTTGATCCAAAAATCCTCATCAAGCTCATCGAGAATTTGTTTTTCCAACAGGGTTTAAAATTTTTATTGGCACACACGGATTTATTGAAGTTGGTTGAAAATCCTAATAGTGATGATACAAGATGACATTGAACTTCAACCACAATTAAGCACACAACAAACACCTTTAACCACAGCTACCACTAAAGTTGATCCTGTGAATGAACATATTAATCATACCTTATCACAACAAGCACAGGCTTTTAGAATAAATGAGGAAGATGACCGTATCTCTCAAGTTCCTTCCACAACAACAAGAAGCAGAACCAATAAAGCTAAAAATGATGATTTTGATAATGGAGACAATTCAGAATTAAAATCAATCTCATCAAATGAAACGGCTACAATCCCTCATGATCATGATGTTGATCATACTGGTAAAGAGGCAATGTTTGCCCAAGATGATTTAGAATATCCAGAAGGTGGATTTAAAGCATATACAGTTGTCTTTGGTGCATTTATGGGTCTTACTCCTTGTTTTGGTTTATTGAATTCATTAGGTGCAATCGAAAATTATATCTCAGATAACCAATTAGCTGATGTGGATTCTTCAGTCGTTGCATGGATTTTCTCCATTTTCCTTTTAGTTAATTTCACAAGTTGTATCTTTTCAGGTACTTTTTTTGATAGAAATGGTGCAAGAATTCCATTAATCATCGGTGCAGTATTATTATGTGGTGGTTTGTTTGCCACTGCTAATTGTAAAACAGTTTGGCAATTTATCTTGGCCTTTGGAGTTGTTGGTGGGTTAGGTAATGGTACTACATTATCACCATTAGTTAGTGTTGTACCACATTATTTTAATAAAAAAAGAGGGTTTTATACAAGTTTAGCTTCCACTGGTGGTAGTCTTGGTGGTATTATTTTCCCTATAATGTTACGGAAATTGTTTCAAGAAGTTGGATATGCTTGGACAATTAGAATTTTTTCATTTGTTATATTAGCATGTCATTCATTGGCTATTGTTTTTGCAAGAGAAAGATTACCACATCTGAAAACTGATAGAACCAAAACTCAAAAAGTACTTAGTTATTTAAAAGCATTTGATGTTTCATCTTTCAAGGAATTGAAATTTATCTTTGTTGTCTTGGGTTGCACATTTGCTGAATTATCAATCACTACAACTTCAACATTTTATACATCTTATTCAAGAGCTCAAGGTGCTTCAATGTCTACTGCCTACTTATTGACCACTATTGTGAATATTGGTGGTATTCCAGGTCGTTGGATCACTGGTTGGTTATCTGATCGTGTAGGAAGATTTAACGTTGTTATCAGTATATTAATCATCACTGGTATTGTTGTTTTAGTTATTTTGATCCCATTTGGTCAACACGAAGGTGCATTATATGCTTTCTCAGCAGTTTGGGGGTTCTTTACTGGTTCTATTTTTTCACTATTACCAGTTTGTTGTGGTCAAGTTTCCAAAACTGAAGAATTTGGTAAAAGATATAGTACAATGTATTTTGTCGTCGCATTTGGTACTATGGCAAGTATACCTATTGGTGGTGCTATTATTGATGATAAGAGTCCTGTTCATTTCAACAATTTTATGATTTACTGTGCAATTGCTTCAATTGCTGGTGCCGTGTTTTATGCTGTTGCTAGAATTATTTGTGTTGGTCCAGGTTTACGTAGAAAATTTTAATTGTAACTGGATAATCGCTTTTGCATTTTAACAAAAAAAAAAAAAAACACAATCCAGTATAGTTCATGGATCATGTTTTGCATTTTATGTTTGTTTACTACTATTTTGGGGTTTATGGATGCTAGATAATACATTTGTTATACAGTATATACAGGTTTATATACAGGTAATTTTCTTTTTTTTTCTTTAATTTTATTCACATATGGAATCATAAGTTATTTATTTGGTGGCCAATGTAGCATGTAACTGGAAATCAGTCCCTTGAAATAATGTAATTGCTAAAGGATTGAAGTAGAAATTTTCGATATCTCCACCTACGTAACTTGAAATATCGTATTTGTTTTCACCAGTTAATTTCAATCTGGACATTTGGCAAAATATTAGTGGCATTTCAACTTTATTCATTTGAGCGATACCTTGAGAAGTAACAGTTTGTGGTGCAGTCATTATGACAATCGTATTGTTTTTCTCACTTGGTCTAACATGATAATTAAAGATCCCTGACAACTCTCGTATTTCCTTAGCAGCTATTTTCTGTCTAAAGTTCTTACATTGAACCAGTATACTAACCTCTGTATTCTTCTTAGTCACCAGTGGTTTAATTCTTTTCCCATTCCACAAATATGAAGCTTGGACATCTGAATTATTTTTCCAATCTTTTACATCTAGCTTCCCGATAAGATCAATCCCGTTGTCAAAAGCACCACCCGAATGTCTTAGTTCCATAATCTTTAAGGCATTCTCTAGCTTCTCTTTGGCTCTCATTTCATAGGTTGTGCCTTGAAAGACCGTGGAGTTTGTGTTTAATTTAATTAGATCAGCATATTTTAAATAGCTTTCCAAATCGTCATATCCTAGCTTCACTGTGGAAGAATGACGTTTGAGGAAAAGTGTTGGACCTTTTCGTATCTTGACTGTATTCTTGAACATCTCGAGGAGACACCGAAGTTCCTAAGGATCTAATGCTTATTGATCTTTATTTCTCGTTAAACTCATCTTTATGGTAGAGATTTTAAATGTTGATCTTAATTTTTGGTTATGTTCCGCTGCTCACAAATTGTGAAATATAAACAAAAAGCTGAAATCTTACCTTTTAACATCATTTAACTACCACCTGAGACCGTATTAAACCGGATTTATATATATATATATTATTATGAGCTCCAGAGAACATACTCCTTCTACTACAGAATCTTCAGCATCTTTTGTTGATGCAGAAGACACCGTACAGGCCATCGTACAACCAGAAATTGATGATAAGGATACACTAAAAGAAGAACCATTATCAACACCAAACCATAGTCAGATCCAATCAAGTGGGACAGTCGGTGATAAATCAGTAGCTGAAGAAAGTGAAAAGAAAAGTACAGTTGTTACTATATTTGATGTTGCTACTGAGATTGAGAATATGTTGAATGATATTGTATGTTTATTGGATTTCAAGGAAAACGTGAATGAATACTAATATTAGAATAGAATTCCAAGATTGATGAAAATGATGAATTGGTACAACAAAAGAGTATGTAACTAGAAAATACGCTTTTGCTAATAGTTTACTAACGAACTTTAGTTGAAAAAATCAATAAGACCATTGACAAGATTGAACAAAAGATGAATACAAAGAAATAGATCCATCAATAGATAACTGCTAGACCACCCAAACCCACGATTAATGAATAATGATAGAAGAAGGTTACATTAGATAGGTATACGCTCACGCACAGATATGGGCAGTTAACAGCTGCTCTTCTCACTGCTATATTGCATTACAATTATAAGGTTCAATATATGGATGTCTATTCCGCAACAAGCATCAAATTGATAATATATGAAGCAGAATATTTCTCCATTATATCTGTAGCTTCACATCATCACCTTTCCATTCGAATAAATCAAACTAAAGCATAATTCGTACTCTTTCTATATGTGTCTCGTAAAAACCCGAACACCACTACAAAATAGTACGAAAATTTCCATCATGTAAATATCTATAAACATCAAGTTCAACAGCATTAAAAACCACTAGATATACAAAATCTTGAAGATGCCTGCTGTGAAAAAGTCAAAGAATCAATTACGTCGTGAAAGACTGAAGCAAAAGAAACAGACACCAGGGTCTGATGATACAGCTTCATCAAATGGCGGCAATACAACATTAACGAATACTAAACAAGAAGAATCATCAAAACCAAAAGAAACCAAAAAGATAGATGCTGGTGTAACTATATCGACCCACGACGATCCATCTAATGGTAAGATGTTTCAAACTGAGCTGGATGCATTATTAGAAAAACCTGAATTCGCACAGTTTAAACATGTTTTCGACAAATTCCATACTGAAGAACCTCAGGAAGAAGCAGAAACTAAAGGTGATATTATAGAGAGTGATGACGATCAGGTTATGGCAAATGGTAACCAATCAGATGATGATACTAATCAACTACCCGAAATAAGTAAGAAAAAACAAAGAAAAGCCAGTAAGATGCCCTTAGCTGAATTGAAAGCAAATGCTAAATATCCAGAACTTGTACAATGGTATGATGTTGATGCAGCAGATCCTATGTTGGTTGTTGAATTAAAATCTAAAAAGAATTACGTTCCAGTGCCTGCTCATTGGCAATTTAAAAGAGAATATTTGTCAGGAAGAAGATCTATAGAGAAGAAACCATTCACATTACCAAAATTCATTAGTGATACGGGTATTACAGATATGAGGGATACCACTCAAGATAATGAATCTAACATGAAGCAAAGAATGAGAGAAAAAGTTCAGCCAAAAATGAATAGACTAGATCTTGATTATCAAAAACTATATGATGCATTTTTCAAATTCCAAACTAAACCTAGACTTTTCGGTTTTGGTGACGTTTATTTTGAAGGAAGAGAAGTTGAAGAGTTGGATTTAACCAAATATAAACCTGGTGTTATATCAGATGAATTAAGAGAAGCATTAGGAATACCCAAAGGTATAACATTACCATGGGTCCAAAAAATGAATCATTATGGCCCACCTCCAAGTTATCCAGATTTGAAAATTCCAGGATATAATGCTGAAATTTTTGAAGAAGCTAATGCCCTTGGTGAAGATGAAATTGTATCTAATATTGATAATGTTGAAAAGGAACCATTCGGTAAGTTGTTGTCATATGAAGAATCGGAAGAAGAAGAAGAATCGGAGGAGGAGGAGGAAGAAGAAGAGGAAGAGGCAGAAGAAGAAATGGAAGAAGAAGAAGAAGCTGCTGCATATCTATCAGACTCTGAGATCAAGCAAGCTGCCGAAATTGGCAATGGCAAAGAACAAGCACCTGTTTATGAAAATCCAGAAGATAGTGATGAAGAAGATGTTCCATTGGCTGAAGTGAAAGCACCCGAAGAGACAGAGCAGGAGAAAGAAGATCAATCTTCTAAAAAACTATTTCAGGTGATTAAGGAGAGCGAACAAGCAGACTCAGGGTTATTATCTTCTAAACGTGCTTATGATTTATCTGAAGTTCAAAATAGACCTGCTTCAAGTGAACCGATAACAAAGAAACAAAAAACAGCACAACCAAAACCTGAAACTTCTACTAAGGAGAAGGAAGAACGGGGCGACGAAGATGAAGATGAAGATGAAGATGAAGATGAAGAAGAGAGTGCCGGTAAATTTAGATTTTAGATAAATGTTTATAATCTGATTATACGTCTTACGTAATGAAAAGCAAAATGCGCGAAAATTTTGTAGAACGCGAAAACTTTTTATAATAGCTATTTGCGAGGTCACAAAATACTTCTTTTATGTAACTTCTAATCAGAGCTTGACCTTGGATCTTTCTTATAATACCAAATAAATTACAAGACACTGTTATTAGTAGATAAGATTATGGGGAAACGGAAAGCTGAAGATAATGCTGAACCCACGGGCGGGAAAGCTAATCGTTCCAAACTACAGAAATTGTCGTTGTCTAGTGAGACAACATCTTCTTCTGGAAAGAATGTCAAAGCTGAGAATATCTCTACTGAGGCGGTTCAAGCTGTCAAAGATACTCAAAATACATCAGAAAGTTCAAACGGAGCAAAATCAGATGTAAAAGTTGAAAGAGGGGATACAAATGATTGTGAGAAAAGAACTGCTATTGACATTAGTCAACCAAGATTAACAGATATATTACTCGTTGAACATGCTGTTAAAACTATGCAGACCTCTATTGATTCCATTATCCAAAGTGCACCAGATGAGGAAGGTTTAGCTGAAATGCAAAAATCGATCACAGATGAAACAATTCCTCAAATGACTACTGCTTTGACAAGATACAAAATGAAACTGGCTGCTAAATTGAAAACAATGTACAATAACAAACAATTGGAAATATTCGATCAAATACTAAACTTCGAAAAGCTTTCAGATCAATTGAAAGCTCCACAACCTATGGAATTTGAAACTACAGTACAATTTACTCCAGCTCCAGGTACACCAAATACTTCGGATTCCACTAAGGGTACCAATACTCCAAAGAAAAATACATATACTTCATCATTTGGTGCATATGATAGATCATTACCACACTTACCAGAAATTAAAGATTCTGCGATTCGTGCTAGGGTTTTCATTCATAAATCATTAATCAAAGATAAACTGTTTTTATCTAAAAGAGAACAATTACATTCTCATAATGAAAGATTAGAATTTTTGGGTGATTCTGTCTTGAATAATATGATGACCCAAATTGCATATCATAGATTTCCAGATGCAAGTGAAGGTTATCTATCTGTTTTGAGAACAAAATTAATAAGTAATGCCACGTTAATGAAATGGTCTGCAGCATATGGATTAGATAAAGAATTGAAAAAAAACACACCAGAAGAACAGATGGGTAACAAAAGAATGAAGTTGTATGCAGATGTCTTTGAAGCTTATATCGGTGGTCTAATGACTGAGGATCCAAACAATTATTCCGTTGTTTATGAATGGCTAAAACAATTAGCTGACCCAATCTTAAAACAAAATGAACCAAAACAAGAAGTCAGATCAGAGTTTAGAGCAAATGCTAAAATGGAACTATATTCATTAATTGGTACTGCAAGTCTAGGTTTACATTATGATTGTGTTCATAAGACAAACTCGAATCCAACTGAATTTACAGTGGAATTACGTACTGCTGCTGGTGATTTATTAGGGACTGGTAGAGGTCCAAGTATTAAAAATGCTGGTACAAGAGCTGCTATGGAAGCATTAGATAACAAACCGCTTATTGAAAAGTATTCGTTGATTAGAGCAAATACTCCAAGAGATGCTTCCAAAATCCCTTCAGAATTGAGTAAGAATCCCTCAAGTGAAGTTTCACCAAAAGTAGGTGAACGAAATTACCACGATGTATCAAGACCAGGATCAGGAAATAAAAGACGAAGCCGAAAAACCAGTGAAATTTCTCAATATATATAGCGTGATATATATTTGGTTCAGATGGGAACGGCAGTAATAGAAATGATTATGATAATTTATTCCAAAAGAATAATAAGTCAAGATCAAGGTCAAATCTTTCAGATACCACCTCTCCACCACAAGTCACTGGAGGTTATTTTCATCAAAACACACATATATATATATATATATATAAATCCAAGTGTACGATAGAGTCAACATTGTAGAAATTTGCGAAATACTAATTTCACGTTTCCAAATAAAAATCCTGTAGATTTCGAAGCTCATTCTTTATTTCCGAAAATTGTTCAAAAGATTAGAACGAACAACTTTGAATCTTTGATCTTTTCCTGAACAAAACACCATCCAAGCATACTAATGAACCCACTTAAAAGCAAACGAATAAATTGTTCAACTCTTTCAGGCTTTAGTAAAGTGCCTGAATCCCAGATTGACATCTCGTATGGTCGCTTATTACAGATAAAGAAGGATTTCCACGACTTACAAAATGCGTTTGAAAACGTTACGAGGTTTGGGTTAAGTGAAGAAGAAGTGGCCAAAATCAGCAATTTGCAAGATATTCCACCTCAAATCAAAGATATAGTCAACCATCCATTAGTTTTGGCCGCTGCAAATTTGAAAACTGCTTACTCCAAAGGATTGGTGAAGGATTTCAATCTCTTAGTTAACGAGCAGATACCAATCAATGGAAATAATCCACAACTAGCCACAATGAATGCTGACCAAACTGAAAGTTCTGCTCCTCCATCTCCCTCAAGCACCGTGTCAATAAACTCAGGAACCGAGCTTCCCAAACTTCCAGAAATAGAAGATCAAGAACTGTTGAAGGTAGTGTTCACACACAGTTCAGCTGCTAATAGTCCCAAATATGATCTTAATGAAAGTAATGAACGATTAGAATATATTGGTGATAGCGTCTTAAACTTTATAGTCAGTGATTTGTTGTATGAAAGATTTCCAGGATATCAAGAAGGTTTACTCAGCACGTTAAGAGCTGCAATAGTTTGCAACAAGACCTTGATTGAATGGTCATTGGCCTACGGGTTTGATAAAAAATTGGTTTCAGAAATGGATATTTCCAAAGATCATCCTGAATACAAGAAACTTTACGCCGATGTGTTTGAAGCATATATTGGTGGACTATATATGGGGTTTGGAAAGGATCTCTCAAGAATCAAACCATGGCTATCTGCACTAGCGGATATAATCATTCAAAACTTACCAAAGAAGGACTCCACTTCAGAACTAGCAACTAATGAATCAACGTCAGACAAAGATGTAAGAATCTGTAAAGAAGATCTATACAAACTCTTCAATCCAATATTTATCCCAGAATATATATTATATGATTCAGCGGGAGTGGGAACTCACACGCCTGTCTTTAAAGTCGCTTGTGTTGTGAAAGGCGACGTATTAGGTGTTGGGGAAGGTCGTAATAAGAAAGACGCAGGTTCAAGAGCTGCTTATGATGCTTTACATAACAATATTTCAAAGGTTGAGAAATATGTGAAGTTCAAAGATCTTGTTAAATGTGGTGGTGCTGAACCTCCAAATAGAACTGTTTCTGTGATGAAACAAATCGAAGAAGGTATTTATGATGTTGTTAATCCAATCTCGACAGTAAGACCAGATTTTGAAAACTTTAAAGTTTCCAAAACAACCTTCAGGGAGAGATAGACAGCTTATTAAGTAGTTTAAATCCCCATGGTTCGCACTGGCTAAATAATGTGCTGATGATATCCTTTGCTTATTCGTATAACCATGACTATAAATATTTATTGAAATAGTGAACTTGTAAACTCACGAAATTTAACTTAACTCTGATCAACAAGAATATTCGTGTAATTATAAAAAAATTATAAATAGTGCCATATATAAATGAATAAATAGAATAATAAATAATTAAAGAAATAAATAAATAGACCCTAAATAGCTAGGACTATAAATTATTTCAATAAATGAATAAATAAATAAATAAATATATATAAATAAATAATAAATCAACGATTTCTCGAACTCAAGCTAAGGCATATTCAGGACGTTCGTCAAAAACTTTATCACCCCTTTCCCCAAAGCTTTGAATACATTTAGCCATGGTAACTGAACTTCTTGAAATGACATCAGTCATCCAGAAATTTTCAATTGGGTTCTTCAATGGTGTCCCAGTAATTTTTGAGTCTAAAGTGGATAGTGTTTCAATACCTAATTTTGCGATTGAAGAAGAAACAGGTTCCAAGACATCAATATAATTCAATGATGGTGAAATTTCACCTAATCTCGACTTCAATGAATAAATATCATCATATTTTAGTTCAACATTCATATATTCTGCTAGAGCTCTTAAGATTTTCCAATCTTCTCTTGCTGATCCCGGTGGTGAAGTTGCAGCTCTTGTTGATTGAACCCTACCTTCTGTATTCACATAAGTTGCCGTCTTTTCGGTATATGCAGAGCCTGGGAGAATGACATCAGCAAATGAAGCACCTAGATCACCATGATGTCCTTGATAAACAACGAAAGCATCACGTGGAATGTCTTTGTTTTTAACATCATCAGCACCTAATAAATAGATAAATTTCGGTTTTGTAGAGGCAGCTTCTTTAGAATTATTATGAAACCCAACTTCCAGAGCACCAGCTCTAGAAGCTTCACGTTGTAATAAGTTATAACCGTTCCATTCCGATGTGATGAAATTTGGATTTTTTTTAATAAATTTACCGATCATAGAATAAATAGCTTTGGAATCTGGTGAATTAACAATTCCTGAACCGACAATAATCATCGGATTGGATGCCTCGGATAATTTTTTACCAACTTCACCATCTAGTGCTGATTTCAAAGCATTTGCATCATCACCTAAATAATTGATGTCGAAAGTTGATTCAAATCTTTCACCTACTTGATGAATTTCCAGAGGTTTATCTAACCAAGTACCCCTAATTCTTGCATTTAAAACACTTGCTTCGTGGCGTGGATTTGTTCCAACTAACAAAATTTGATCAGCTTCTTCAATGCCAACAATAGATGTGTTGAAGGTATAATTTGATTTGATATTAGCCCCATATGGTGATGGTTCTTGTTCTCTATCAATATCATCAGTAGTCAAATTTTCAGATCCTAATTTATTGACCAAATCTTTCAATACAACAAGTGATTCAACATCTGCTAATGCACCGGAAATACCTTTGATTTCATTGCCTTGTGGTTTCAACTTATCAAATGCACTTGCAATTGTGGATAATGCTTCATCCCATGTAGCAGGTTCAAACTTGTTTCCTGTTCTAATTAACGGAGTTGTTAAACGTTGAGTTTTCAAACCATCACATGCATATCTAGTTTTATCAGAGATCCATTCTTCATTGACATAATCATTTAATCTTGGTAAAACTCTCATCACTTCAACTCCTCTACAGTCAACTCTAATGTTTGATCCAACACCATCCAAGACATCAACACTTTCAGTTCTTTTCAATTCCCAAGGTCTTGCTCTGAATGCGTAAGGTTTGGAGGTTAATGCACCAACTGGACAAAGATCCACAATATTACCTGATAATTCCGAATTAACATTTCTTTCAACATAAGTACCAATTTGCAAATCATTACCACGTCCAGAGGACCCAAATTCGGGAGCACCTGCGACATCATTTAAGAATCTAACACAACGGGTACAATGAATACAGCGATTCATTGAAGTCTTAACTAATGGCCCGATTGCCTTATTCTCAACAGCTCTTTTACCTGAAACTTCTTTAAATCTACCACGATCAGCACCATATCTCATTGATTGATCCTGTAAATCACATTCACCTCCCTGATCACAAATTGGACAATCAAGAGGATGATTTTGCAACAAAAATTCAGTGATACCTTCTCTAGCGTTCTTAACTCTGACTGAATCAGTATGGACAACCATACCATCTCTAACAGGGAATGCACAAGATGCAATTAACTTTGGAGCTTTTTCGACATCAACAAGACACATACGACAGTTACCAGCAATAGCTAGCTTATCGTGATAGCAATAACGTGGAACCACTACACCTGCTTTATCACAAGCTTGGATAATTGAAGAACCATTCTCAATGTTAACTTTGATATCATCAACCGTAACTTCAACGTCAGCCCAGTGGAACGCTGATTGGGAAAAACGACGTGATAGTACAGG
Source organism: Hansenula subpelliculosa (assembly GCA_030582255.1). Taxonomy (NCBI): domain Eukaryota; kingdom Fungi; phylum Ascomycota; class Saccharomycetes; order Phaffomycetales; family Wickerhamomycetaceae; genus Hansenula; species Hansenula subpelliculosa. The sequence goes on from JAKTWW010000269.1 coordinate 14,414, forward strand.
CCCTCTGACGAGTCCAGATCTAAGTCTCGAGAGCATTATCAAAAACCTATTCTCTGCGATAACGAAAGCCAAATTTGACGTTCCTTTTCAGTTTATTATTGTTGTCAGTTTTAATTTCCAATCCCCTGATTTTTATGGAATACCAAATTCTGTGGAGGGTCACTGGAAACGGAAATTTCTTGATTCGGAAGTTTTCCCATGGGGTTTTTCCTTCCAATCACACTACATTTATATCAAATACTTATACTAAATGCAAAAAAAACTGGTTATATTATTATACAAAGCGTTTTTCATTATGATATTGTACATTAAGGATCATTCTATCTTTGCCCTTTTAGCATTTGCATCTTCCTCTATCTCTGTTGGTCTTTTAGCACCACCATTAGCAGCAGCTCCAACGGTGCCATTTTCTTTACTTGGTGTACTTTCATTTAAAGGTGGAGCTGGTGCAATTGCAACACCAATATTAGCAGCAGCAGTAGCAGCAGTAGCAGCATCAGATGCAGGTTCTACAGTACCTTGGCGACTGATATTTGGAGTACTGTCACCGGTGTTATCATTACCTGCCAATTTTGTTCTTTTTCTCTTCAAAGCTTCAGGACCTTCAAACTCTCTCGTGATTGCTAATAGTAATGTATTTGTTCTTCTGGCTAACTCTTGTGAGGTACGTGATAGGAAAAACCAATCGAATTTGAAATGCTCACTATTCCTTATTTCGTTCTTAACTCTTTCAAATAAAAATTCAGACATTAATCCTAATTTGTTTACTGTGATCAATAAGAATCTATCTTCAATATCTGTATAAATTCTTTTTGAATTGTTTGGAGGATAATGAATAACCAAATCTTTCAAAGGTGTTTTGGATTGTTCTAATTTCAATTTCAATAATTTAGCTTGATTAACTAATTTTTGAACTTTCTTTTCACCGGTTTCAATTTGTGCAACATATTTATCGTGTCCTTCAATTTCAGATGTTCTTGACCAGAAAACTTTTGAGTAAGCTTCAACATCTTCAGGTGTCTTGTTATTCATCATTTGGGCAATCAATTTATAATTTTCACGACCGTATTTAGCGCAGAATTGAACAAAATTGGTAAAATCTCTTCTTGACCAATCTTTAAATGCTTCATCAATGTATTTTTGTTTTAATTCGTCCTCTTCTGGAGTTAATGCTTCAGCCTCATTGATTTTAGCTTGTTCTAATTTTCTTCTTTCTTTTGGACTTAATTTCTTTGGTGGTGTTTCACTACCATCATCAGTTGCAGCTTGTATTTTTGGCTTTTCTTCATCTTCTTCATAATCATCTTCAACATCACTAAGGGTAACTTTATAGCTGATTTGTTTTTTATAATACAGTTGTTCTTTTTCTAATAATGGTTTCAGTTCAGGTGAAAAAAATTGATGATCTTGCATATTGATAGTTTTTGGAGCTCTTGGAGTTTTTGGTTGAGGTGTAGATTTTGATTGTAAAACATCTTTATAATAATTGTCAATTGAATAAGTTTGTTCCTTTCTTTCTCTTTTTGATGGATTAATCCAAGTCATTCCCCCATCTTTTGATTTTTTGGCAAAATTTTCACCATTCCATTCATATGCTGATTGGTCTGATGTGAATTTTTGTAAATCATCTAAACCAAGGGCAGAATATTTTTCATTTAATGATTTTGTCTTTTCTTCACCTTTTCTCAAAATCTCATCAATATCAGTTTCTAATGAATTGTTACCTTCAAAAACATCTTTAGCACCAAATTGAATCATACTTAATAAGTCTTCTTTGTTGTTACCAATAGCAGCATTTTTATTCACAGCACGACCTTGTTGGATAACTAATTGATCTAAACGTAGTTTTTGTGTAGCTCTTTCAATGACTTTCTCTTCAATTGCATTTTCAGTAACAAATCTGAAAACCATAACTTGTTTCTTTTGACCAATTCTATGAGCACGATCCATAGCTTGTAAATCAGCTTGTGGATTCCAATCAGAATCATACAAGACAACAATGTCAGCAGAGGTTAAATTAATACCAAGCCCACCGGCCCTTGTTGTCAATAAAAACACAAATTTATCAGAATCTGGTTTATTATATTCATCAATTGCTTGTATACGATCTTCATGAGCCGTAGATCCATCAATACGACAATATTCGTAATCTCTGAAATAACAGTAATCTTCCAATATATCCAACACACGACTCATTTGACTGAAAATCAAAACTCTTGAACCTTGTTCCTTCATTTTTTTCAATAATTTATCCAAGATAACCATTTTACCTGAATTGAAAACTAAATGTTCATCAGTGGTATAAGGTGGACCAGGTTCAGCACCTTCGAAAAGATATGGATGATTACAACATTTCCTCAATTGCATAACAATATTCAAAAGTCTGGTTTTACCTTCTCTTTTACCAACAACTCCATTAACCGCATCGATATCTTTCTCCAATAATTTTTGATACCATCTAATCTGCATATCTGACATACCAACATACAAATTAATTTCCTTTTTCGGCAGCAAAGATTTTTCCACATCAGCTTTAACTCTTCTCAACAAGAACGGACTTAGAACTTTATGTAATTGTTGAACAACCAAATCTTGATCATCTTCTTGATTTTCAAACCATTGATCAAAAATTTCGGAATCTCCGAAAACATCTGGAAGAATGAAATTTAATAGTGCCCAAAGTTCGTGTAAATTGTTTTGTAACGGTGTACCTGTGATCAACAGTCTATGCTTAGAATAAAATAATCTTATGATTTGAGATAAAGCACTTTCTTCATTCTTAATACGATGTGCTTCATCCACAACAATATATTGCCAGGCAATTTTCTTTAATGCAGATTTTTCTCTGATAACCATTTCAAAAGATGTAACAAGAACATCGAATTTGGCTTCCAATATAGTGTCTTTTATCAATTTATTTCTTTCTTCTTTATCACCTTGTAAAACACAGACATTGACATCAGGAGTCCATTTTTCAAACTCTCTTCTCCAATTATCTAATGTGGATTTTGGAACAATGATAATGAAAGGACCGTCAACACCTCTATTATACCTTAAGTATCCTAAGAATGATATAGTTTGCAAAGTCTTACCAAGACCCATTTCATCAGCCAATATACCAGAAAGACTATTTTCATATAATTGAATTAACCAATTCAACCCTTGGATTTGATATTCTCTAAGCTTACCATGGACATAATTTGGCGAGTCCGTTAGCACTGTTGTATCTTCTTCATGTTCTTCGTCTTGAATCAATTCGGCATCTTCTTCCTTTTCTGTCTTTCTGCGACGTGTACTAGATCCTTTAGCTTTTCTTGTAGCTGAAGTAGTGATTCCCTTCTTTTCATTATCCAGATTCTTTAGCAGCTTTTTGATGTTTGGATCTCTCGATGATCTGAGGTCTAAGAAATGACGAAACAAATCAGTTAAACCTAACAAATATTTGAATCTTTTTGCTGTATCATTTTTGTCTTTTAATCTTTCAGTTTTAGCATCAACTTCAAGCAGGAAACGCTTTTTCCTGTCTTCTACTGATTCCGTACCAGTCTATCAATCACGATCTGTTAGTGTTTAGCCCAGATTATTGGATGAAAAGACACGATAATATCTCAAAAGATCATAAAGATTTCTTCTTCACGATCATATATACTCACCATATCAGTCTTAATGTCTCGAATGTGACAAAAATTTTCCGAAATTCACGAAGATTGATCGAATATAACAGGTATTTTATCTAATAAAGTTCCAGTAAAGTTGAAATTAGGTCCTTGAAGTGAACCTATTGATGAATTTTGATAATCTTGCGGACAAGTGTGGTTGAGGGATGTTCAAGAGAGGGAAAAAAGTTTGTGATTCCGAAAACTGAAATGTTTATATCAAAAAACTACGTGAAGCAGTTGAAACTTTACTATGGGTGTGCGCGAAACGCCAAATCAGTGAACGGACTGGACAGGAATCAGGAATAAGAAGATCTATTGGTATCAAGTGGGAATTACTGAAGATCTTTTGATAGTATAATAGCAGCTTTATAGCACCTGTAATAACATCCCAACTTTTGAACCATAGCTCTAACCCAGTTGAACACATTATTCACCTTGTTTATTCGCCCGGTATACGCACTATTTTTTGACCGCTCTCCGGGTAAGCCCAGCGAATTCAAACTCGCGTTGACTGATGTGCCTCTTAACGTTTTATATGTTCAAAATAATAGTATATCATAAAGTATAGAAATACTAGGTTTGATGGAATTGAGTGAATGTTTGTCGGTCAAAACAGGCGCTATATAGACTCATTTTGTTGCTACGAATATATACTATTTGCAGTGCTTACTTAAAATTTAATTATATACTAGCTATGAACCGTGAGGATGAAGCAAGAGCGTTTCATTATGCAGTATACGAAACTGTTCAGAAGATTCCATATGGTCAAATCACGACATATGGTCATATAGCTAAACTTATATTAAAGCCTAAAAACTCAAGGCAAGTTGGATCTGCATTGAAATTTTTGCCAAAAGAGGGACAGGTTCATGAATACCCTTATCATACTGGGAATGTTCCCTGGTGGAGAGTCATATCTAGTGCTGGAGTGATTTCACCAAGAGACGAAGGTGCGGTAAAATTACAGGCTCAAAAGTTAAGGGAGGAAGATGTAGAAGTTGATGGGAATTATAAGATACGATTGGCCGATCATGGATGGTTCCCTGAAACAGAGTTTGATGAATAATGAATATTGATGATTGAATTTTATATACTGTATTATACGTGAGTAAATTAATGTATCATGTCCTAATTTTATTAAATTTAACTAAAATTACAAAACTAACTTATTACATATAACTAAGTCATCTAACTGTCTACTCAATTGACAGACTTTTTTCTATTTCTAGGATTGAATCCCTTTTTTTTCTGTGTCTTACTTTTATTGTTACCATTCTTATTATTACCACTTCCATTCAAGACGTTCATTTGTTGTTGTTGTTGTTGAACTCTCTTAGATTCAGCCTCCCACCACATTGCAAACTCTTCCTCTTGTTGAATCTCAGCGAGACTCTTACGTTCAGTTTCTCTAATAATGTAATTCAAAGCTCTATGTTCCTCTTCATGAATAATACCAGCTAACGATGGTGTTTTCTTTTCTGCAGCTAATGCATCCTTTTGAGCAGCTAATAATGAAGAGCCACTAGTCCTTCTTTCTTGTGATGTTGTTGATGACGATGGTGGTGATGAAGGCACAACCCATGGTGAATTTGATTTGGATTTTGAAGGCGTCGTTTCCGGTTCATCTGTTTTCATCAATCTCTTTCTTTCTTTTTGTGAAACTTTACTATTCTTAAATACAACTTTACTAGGAGTTGGGGAGTTAGAAGTGGCAGCAGATGAAGATGGTGATATCATGGATGAATCAGTCCACTGTTTTTTAAATAACGGAGAAGACCCTGTTGTGTTTGGTGAAGCGACACCAGAAGCTGCCCAATTAGACATTGGGCTTAATCCAACAGGTGAAGATGAAGGTCCATTACCATTCATTCCTGGCCATATATTTTCAGATAATGATCCACGAGCACCGTTTTTTTGTGTAAAACCCGAATTACTATCATTAGGTTGAGGGATTGGAATGTTTTTAGAAGGTGTTGCATTGAAACTTGAAATTGGTTTAGGGTTGGCGATTGGTGACGGAACTGATGGTGTTGATTGTGAGGCTCTCTTTGTTGATGATCTGCGACGACGACTCATAACTGGGACAAATTCTTCGTCCGTGAATTCAATAGCTGATGATGATTCACTTGGTCTTCTAATATATGCTGGAGGTATAACATCAATTGATACCGATTTCTTTTTTTCTGTAGAAATCAATGATGGTGCTTCGGGAATTGGTGACTTTAACTTCCTTGGTTCTAATCTTGGTGAGGTTCTAGCATCTTTCTTAGACTGTTTGATATCGAATAACGGTTCAAATGAACCATTATTCAAAAATTGATTATTGAATTCCTTTGTATTTCCTAAAAACGTTCTAATAACGTTCCCTGAATCAGCATCATACCAGTAAGTTAAAGAATCCCTTGAATTGATTTTATTAACTTTGTTCATCCATCTAAAGTAACTATCAATTCTCTTGATAATATTTTGTGATAGCAATTCATCGTAATGGGAATCAAATAGAAAAGATTCAACATTATTGTAAATAAACCATAAACATTCACCAACCAACATATTACAATTCAACGATTCAGCATGATGTAATATTAACAGCACATTTTCTTGATCAATGAAATCCTTAACCATCAATTGTGCCAAATCTTTCAATCCAAACAACAATAATTCATCACTTAATTCAACTATTTCAAATTGTAAGTTGATAAATTGTGATACATCTTTTAAATCAAACATGTGATCCATTAATGATAATTGTTCATACCCATAGATATATTTCAATGCAATATCAAACACTTCCTTAGATATATGTTCAAATTTCAACTCCTTACAGCCGTCCCATCTTTCTGAGAACAACGTTTCAAAATAAGCATTTCTCACAGACAATATATATGAACAACATTTAATCTCTTCATCATCTCTTAATTTGATTATCACATCTTTTTGAAATGCATCAACATCATTGAACTTATTAAAAAAATCATAAGTTGAACGTTGAAGTTGATCAACCAAATTGAAATGTTTCAAAATTTGGAGTGATTGCTCTTTGATCTCTCTAATCAATGGTGGTCTGCTTGTAGGACTGAATTCCTCCCAAACTTTGATAAGTTTACCTGTATACAACAAATTCAACATAATAAGTAAAGAATGAACATGTAAGTTGTCAACCTTGATAATGTTTTTACCATCAACTTTATGAAACACAACATCATCAATGACCAAGTTTTTTTCATGAATATGATGAAAAGCAGGAATGAAGAACAAAATAGATTTATGAACACCAATCAAACAATCATCAATATCAAATAGTAGATCATAATTCTTATAAGAATTGAAATCATTTGTGTTCAAATAATACTTCAAATCATCCCTTTTTAAGACCTCTGTCATCTCAACAATATTGTTTTTCTCAAACGTGTCTTTTATTTTTTGAGTTGAACTCCATCTATCGATATAAACGTCATGGATAGGATCAAAGTGTATATTTTTATCTTCCTCGATATCAAATCTTGTTTGAAAGATCTTGGTTACCTCATCTTCATCTGAGTTCTCACAATGTGGTTTGTTCAAATAATTCACAGTATATCTTTCTGATTTATCTTTCGATATTAGTTGGGATTGTCTTCTATTTAAAACAGATTGAGTTAATGGGGACAAGTAATTAATATCAATCAAAAATTGATTTTTAGCTAGATCTAAAGGTAATTGATCCACATCATCTTTAATAAATCCAAAAGAAGTAAATAGAGAGTCACAAGCGACTTTAACAATTTTAGAGATTTTATCTATTTTAGTGAATTTATAATCCGATTTTCCTGAAGTTCTCGAAATTCTTTTATAAACAGAGCCAGACTTTGTACATATAATAATTGAACCATCTTGACCAATATCAACATCATGACATTTCAAATGAATGCTTCTTGGAGTCCAGACTGTATTATACTTGATGTTCAATTGTTTTGTAAAAATATCAACACCAAAGTTTGAGACAGAACCATCATCGTACAAAATACCAATCTTTGCACAATTTTTGGAAACAAGTTTAATAATTTTCTTTCTTTTGGAAAAACTTGTTGGTCTAAAATATTCAAACTCATTATTTAATGTTTTGAACAAGGGAATTTGAAAACGTAAATGATTCCCATTCGTCAGTATATGGCATTCATCTGTCACTAACAATACGATTGTAGCTGTATCAGTTGCAACTACCTGTTTAATATTATTTTCAAACTCTAATCTTCTTGGAACTTGAACAATACCTTTTAATTTACCGTATTTAATAGATTCACCAGCTGAAACAAAATCCATCTGACCGACATTCAATCCCCAAAGAACCAACTGATTATCAGTGAACGCACAAGAATGGATCTTGGAACATGCGATCCCTTTAATGTTCAGCCTCTTTAATCCCTGTATAACTCTTCTTGGTTCATTCGAAAAAGAATCAATTTTATCCTTAATCTTCTCCGTAGGATAACCTAATTCGAAATAATTATTTAACCCCCATGAATAAACTTCACCATCTGAACTAAGTGCCAATGTATGATCATCACTAACTGCAACTTCTATAATATGTTCATCTGCGAAATAATCTATAGGTGTAAATTTATAATTTGGTAGCAAAGTACCATGACCTAAACGACCTCTAGAGGGATTACCTGCAACTAATATATTACCTTTATGTTCATTTGTTAAAATTATTGAATGATTTTTAGATATTTTTATATCTTTCTTTCTTGGTTTAACTAGCCTATCTGCAATAGACAATGAATGATCATCTAATCTATAATTCTTTATATCAACTTTATATGGAGTTTTCAACTTATCATCTGAATCTCCTGTTCCTAAGTTATTATTAACATTAACACCAAACGTAAACACTTCAGAGCCACCACGTATGTTTTTGTCCCACCAAATTTTCTCTGGGACATAATTATTCTTTATTTTATTCAATACTTTATCATCTTTATCATCAGCAACAAGTTTCCTTGTAGAGTAATTTGTATCATTAGCACCTATTGAACTTGGGAAAATATTCAAATTTTCGTATGAATATTTTAAATGATAAAGATCCATTGCAGTTTGACCATTACGATCTTTAATCTTGATCAAACCAGGATTTTTATCCAATAATAACCTCGCACATGATAATTTCCCATAAAAGATAGAATGATGTAGTGCAGTCCATCCACTTTCATAATCCACTATGGATATATTCAAATGTGGATTTGCTAATAAATATTTCAATAGATCAAACCTACCCAAGATACAAATGATATGAATGATCGTTCTTCCAAAGACATCGCGCTTGCTTAATTCTAGCTTTGATAAAGTTTTCAACTTGTTGGAAAGTGGCGGCTCTGCTTTGCTTTTACCGTTATTCATGCTAATAGAGACATTTGCAGTGACTGATATATTCTAGATGATTCCTTGAATAAAGAGGAAACTTTTTCAAGAAATGTTGTAATAAAAGATGCTTTTTTTTTTTTTTTGCTACACGGTTTTGAATTGTTGATGGCGTTCGAGAGCTGCCATGAGAATACGGGTGACTAATTTTTGGTGGCGGTTACGAAGCACTGGGACTGAGTGCCAGAGAATAATAAGCACATGGGCTTCAGAAATAAACGTGGATTATTAGTTGTAACTTGAAGAGTTCTGAATGCTTAGTTCGATTATCTTCTACATTTCCAATTTTGTCTATTACATTAAAACAATCTATTAAGAATTACTATACGAGCTTAAACAACTCTTTCCTTTGGTAGAACACTTCTAAACAAAGCACTTGGTTTGTTACTAACAGCACCAACTAATTCACTTTGTTTTGATTTATACTCTTTAATTAAATCAAAATATTTATCAAATAAATATGAAGAATCTAATGGACCACCTTTAGCTTCTGGGTGGAATTGTGTTGAGAAAATTGGTTTGGAAACATGCATCATACCTTCATTTGATTGATCATTTAAATTAATGAAATATGGTTTAAAGTCAGCTGGTAATGTAGTTGGGTCAACTGCATAACCATGGTTTTGTGAAGTGATGTGACATTTACCAGTAGTTAAATCTAAAGCTGGGATATTATGAGCTCTATTACCATATTTCATCTTGATTGTTTTGGCACCTGCAGCTAAAGCTAATAATTGATGACCTAAACAAATACCAAAGATTGGACCATGATAAGATTCCATAGTTTTTTGTAAAGCATAAACAGTTGAAGAACAATGAGTTGGATCACCTGGACCATTTGAAATGAAAATACCATCAAAATTTGTTGCGATATCATGAATTGGATAATCATATGGGAAAACAGTAACTGAAGCACCTCTTGAAACTAATGATCTGATGATGTTTTCTTTAACACCACAATCAATAACAGCAACATGATAATCACCTTTTGATGGAATATGGAATGGTGCCTTTGTGGTAACTTTATGAACTAAATTAACAGAACCAGGATCTTGGAAAGCTTCATCTTGATCAGCATCATATTCTTCACCAATACTAATTCTAGCTAATGAAGAACCTTGTTCTCTTAAATAGGTAACAATAGATCTAGTATCAACACCAGTTATAGCAGCAACGCCTTCTTTTTTACACCATTCACTTAAAGATTGAACTGCAGTCCAATGAGAATATTTTAATGCAACATCAGCAACAACAATACCAATACATTGAGCATGAGGACTTTCGAAATATTTTAATAAATTAAATTCATCACGAGCTTCACCACTTGGAACACCATAATTACCAATTAAAGGTTGAGTGAAAACTAAAATTTGTCCCTTATATGAAGGATCAGTCATTGATTCTGGATAACCAACTAATGAAGTAGTGAAGACTGCTTCACCACTAATGTTTTTATTAGCACCAAATGAATAACCATCAAAAACTGGACCATCACGAATTGTAAAAGTTGCTCTATCTAATTTTTGAGCAGTTTCTGAAGCAGCAGATGAAGCAGAAGTTGTATTTGAAGCACTTGTTGTAGTAGCCAAAGATCTAACGAAAACTGATGATCTTTGGAACGTGGTCTTAGCTGCAAAAGCAGACTTTAAACTTGTTGATTTGAAAATTAAAAATGAATTCATCTTTTGAAATTATATCTTTATATTTATTGTTGATTAGTTTTCCAAATATGATCAGAAATGTAGTCTTGACAGGTGAAGATAGTGATAAATCTCATAAACGTATTATAGAAATTCCTCACTATGGATGTAGAGCAGAGGCAATTGATCAGATATGAACTATTCCTTCCAACTGAATCCTCAGAGAAATGTGGATATTGTGTAACTTGTGGGTTTGAGTGAGTCTTTGACGACGAGTACAATTGATTATCACGATGAAATTTATCAGATACCAATCTTAATTTATACCCTGGGCCAGATTACAGCCAGAAAATTTTTTTTTTTATCTCGGTGAAAAATTAGTCATAAAGAAAATATTTTCGTTGGGCAAGGGAGAGCGTGGGTTTAGGCAGAGCATGGACGTCCTGTGCTAGGCGGAGGCTGGCTGGGAGCATCAGATATTCTAGGCAGAGATAAGCCGCTGTTCCGTCTAGCTGAGTCAGCAGCCCTGCCTAAATGCTTTGAATCCCTGTTCAGGAAACAAGAGTGACATCAACACAAGTACATTAATGAAAAATTAATCAAGTTACAAAAAAAATTGTAGTAAAAAGCTTCAAAGTATGATTATTTTTATTGATTCTATAAACTATTTATTGTTAGCAAATGGCTCGTTGGAAACCATAATGAGTCACTGAATATATAACCGTAATAGTTCAGCCTGACATGCAAATCTAAGAGTAAAGACCTTCATTCAAGAGTCAAGTTTTACTAATGGTATATTTTCATCACTAAATTACACTATATATTCATTTAAACTGACTAATTTTAAATATATTTTTACCTACTAATTCCATAGTTAGTAACTTGATACCACTTCACAAATATCATCACGGGGTTCGGATTCTTGTATCAGTACCACGCCCTGTCACAGGCTAAATATCATCAAAGTCTACTCCTAACAAGAGAAGACGCAGTTGACCGTCGTGAAATGTGGAATAATCATCATTAACAAGATCAAACCCAAGTGAGTATTTGAAGAACGTCAAATAACATACCTTTTTTTGTAAATAACTCTCTTGGTTCAATGAAAGAAATTTTTCATTTGTTCATCTGTTATTGACATCAGACTGGAAAAAATTTATCTTCTTGGAAAATCAGACATATGCTTGTCTATATTTTTTTTCAATATCATCCTGTGTCAATAAAGCAAATTAAAAAAATCCTTTTTTTAAATTACATGAACAAATATTCTTTTCCAAAAGAATCTAGAGACTTTTGTTAGTTATTTGATACTCCAAATAAGAATAAATGAATTGCTTCAACTTTCATAATGAATTAAATTCAAATCAGTGAAGCATGAATGGTATAAAAATAAAGGTTGTCGTCAACGGGAATCCCGATTCTGACTCGTCATCTAGGAGTTCATCACTTGAAAATAAAGTCATTGGAAAGAAAAGATTGATTTTGCTAAAATTAACAAAAAAAAAACTTACAATTTCTATTGTAATCAACCAATAATATATTGAAATAAATCACTTATATCCATATTTAAAGATCAGTTGCGTGAGTTTTCTAGGCTCACATAAAAAGCATGTCACTCATCCTAGTCAGTGCCCAGTGCTGAGAATCGTCATCTCAATAAATATGATATGTGATTGAAGTCTCTGCTTCCTATCCACTTCATACGTTAGTAATCTAATGCGTGAAAATCTCACTCATTGTGAACTTCTTTTCTGTATTATCAAGACACAATTGCAAAGAAATGACATTATATCAGTGTAGTGCAAAAACTTATACATCACGAAAGATCAGCCAGTAATTCCAGCTTTGTTTTTGAAAAATCATCATCTAGGTCAAGTTCAATCACAATGGTTTTGACAATTTCGAGAAAACAAAATATCCACCGAGTTCAATAACAACACATTTAGATTATTCCTAACAATGAGAATACACCTGTATTCAAACTAATGAAACTAGTTAGCACTCAAGAAAACATTTCCTAACTTTGGTTTCCACTAAGCCATCAGAAATATCAAAATTGTAATTCCATAGCACTCATTTCAGAAAGCCATGCATATTAGTTTAAAATCACGCGATTGTCATACACTCTAGTTTGATTAATAATTTTGATCATCAGAATGAGCAGCGACAATGGAAGCAATTGATATTTCAAATGGTCAGTATTGATGGTTACTTACCTTATAAGTTGTGGTTGTTCAATCATCTTACACTTTTAAAAGTTTTGGAAGATGAAAGCGTTCAGCAAATTTGAAAATTTTTATCCTTTAAAAAACAAATGCTGCAAGTTCACAATTTTCCTGAAGGACAATTCCGCGAATTCTGAGCTCGACAGGGTAAACTGCTTTGAGTTAGGGCAGCTGAATTGGTGTGCGGATTTTCTGGGAATCGTGTTCAAGGTAAACAAAAATTCCAGGGCATAAAGTTATTGTTGTGATGAGAGGTGTAAGTGTGGTTAGAACGTCTTGCTTAGAGGTTGTTAGAGCTGATATGTCATTGGTGACAAGGTATTCCAGAAGCAAAGTGACTCCAGGCCATTTGGAGACATTACAATTAGATGTTGCACGTCATCTATGGTCTAATTCAAATCAAGAATCCGATCCAGAATCATTATTCAAATCCAAATTAACTGAACAAAACACAAATATCTTGAACATTGAATCCAAAACAATTCCAAATAAGATCAATTATAGAATAATAAAAGATGGTAATACCATTGTTTTAACTCCGTTAGCGTTGAATAATAATTTCAATGTTGAACTAAGAACTTTGGAAATCAATTTACCAGATCGTATCAGATCCAACTGTTTAACAATCAATCAATTTGTTAACCATTCTGATGAAACTTCAATCTTAATTGATATAATAAGTGAAGCTGGTATGATCATTACCATTGTATTGAAAATTTCAGATTTTGTGGCGAATAATTCATCATCTACAATAAGTTCTAAAAATTATCAAGAATGGTGTAAGATTTCAAATCCTTATGGGTTTGATATTAGAAAACCACAGATCTTATATTCTTATTCATATGATTACTCAATTGTGCTGTTAAGGGATGGTGGTATAATTGGTTTAAAGAAAAACTTGAGAGATTTTTCAATTGAACCAATCGTTTTCAATGATAACTCATATTTTGAAAGTTTAGGAAATCTATTCAAACCATGGGCCTCAAAACATAAATTTTCATCAGAAAACTCTGACTTATCATTGAAAACTGCTATTGATGTCACACATCTTGATGATTATTTGTTCACTGTTACAATTAACAAGAAATTAAGAATTTGGTCAGTATCTAAACAGAGTCTAATATTAGAGAAAGATTTAACTGATTTGATTTCAAATGAAAAAATCACTACAAATAAACCCTTTTTCGATCCAAGTCCAACTAAATTATTAGAATTACTACAAATTGAATCACAAGGTCAAAAACATAACTATTTATCAGTATTCTTACCTTTTGGTAATGGATTTTTCAAAATCTTAGACATTAACTCAAGTGCAAATGGTGTTGAAGTTTCAGACATGGGTTCAAATTTTGAATTTGAAGCAAATTTACCAGATTCAACTACAATTTGGCTTGTTGCTGATTTCAAGTTAGTTAAAACGTCAAATGCATCAAACTCATTAGAATTATGGGTTTTATGGAAAAGTAATACATCATCAATTATTCAATCATTGAAAATTTCACAAGATGGTTCTTATCAATGGTTTGATGTTGCTAAATCATCAACTAAGCTACATAAATTGACAGATAGTGAAACATGGTCTGAATTTTATTTGAAAAAGATTTTTGATTCAGGAGTTTATTCCAAAGAAATTGTCACCACTGCATTATCAATTTATGAAAACCATTTCATCAAAACTGGAACTGAATCTGATGATGATGAAAATTTGTTGGATGATTTATCATTAAGAGACAAAGTTACTAAAACAATTGGTCAAAATGTCATCATTGATAAGAATTACGATGAAAACTTAAAAAAACAATGGACAAGGTTTGACACTTTATGTAAAGAATTTCAAAAACAATCAGATGAACCATTGAAATTATTTGTTGATCTTGAATCTTCATTAATCTTGGTTATTAATAGAAGTGACTTTTCTTTAGTAAGAAAGACATCAAATGTTGAATTGTTGAGTGATAATAAGAGTTTGAAAATTTCATCTATTGAAGAATATGATGACATTAAAGAACATTTGAGATTCTTGGATATCATTTCCAATTTCAAAAATTCGATTTCAAGTGATGTTCTGGATAATGTTAGAAACTCATTAATCAGATTGGTCAATACAACAAAACAACCACGTCCAAAAGCTGAAAGTTTAGCCATCATTTATGAAGAAAATTTGAACAATAAATTCAATCCTGCAAACCTATCAAGTCTTGTTGAAGAATTATCTACTTTTGACAATATTTTCAAAATTATCCAAGATTTATTAGATTTACAATCCACAATTCCAAATCAAGGTTTAACAAAAGGTAAATTAACAAATTTTGGTATTTCCTTAGTATTGAAAACTTTGAAAGATGTTTTATTAGTCAATCAAGAAATATTGTTTGATTTATTAATTCTATTATTAGTTCTAGAATTTGATAACAAGGATGAACTAGAATCATTATTATCAATCATCTTACCAATTTTCCAAACTTATCAAGCCATTGAGACAACTTTTCTAATAAATTTCAACATACATACGAATAAATTAGAATTGGATGAAGCTTCAGTTTTGGAAAATTCATTAGTTGCCAAAATACTTGAACAAAAATTCCCTGATGGATTCTTAGTTACTGGATCCAATTTAAATCAATTCATCAATCATCATATCATACCATTTATCAATAGTGTTGATTTCATGTATTCCATAATTTCATATTTGATTTCAAATGATTTAGCACCATTATTATACAGTCATTACCTACAATTTTATGGTGATACACCAATCTTTACATTATTGAGAGCTATAACATATTTGAAAACTGATCAATCTTTCAAAGCCGAGAAAATTTTGCTGAAGAATGCAGAACAAATCATAAGATATAGATTAACAGCTGCAGAAAAGGAAATTTTCACACCAATTGAAGATTATACTGTGTTTTTCCATACTTCATTATCAAAATTTTATATGAATCTATCAATCTTATTCCTAAATAGTTTTCACTTTCAAAGTGCTTTGAAATTCATCAATTTATCAATCTCAAATAATTTCAATAATGAATTTGATAATAAATACTTGGAAGAAAAATACTATACATTATTCACTATTGCTATTGAACTTTCAAATTTTGAAATCGCCACAATTGCATTAAATAACATCAAAGATCACAAGAAAAAATCCGAAGCATATGATAGATTTATCTATAAATTATACAAAATTGGTGAAATTAGAAGATTGAATTATTATGAATTCAAACAAGATTTCAACATGGTTGATTCCATTTTATTATCAAAAGCACAGTCATCTCATAATGATTTGAAAAAATCATTATTCTTTTATCAAGTGTTATATTCTTTTAGATTAAAGTATAAGAAATATAGAAGTGCATTAGAAGCATTATATGAATTTATTAATGATAAAAAGTCAGAAGATGATGAATCTTTGAAATTAACAATTGTTGAATTATATTCCACAATTTTGAATCTATTAGCTACATTACCAAAAGATGAACAATGGATCATTACACGTATTAACGAAGAAGAAAATGATGTACTAAACTATGAGCAATTGAGAGAACAACAATCTAAAATTACAAGTTCATTCTCAAAAGAGATAAGAGTTAAATACTTGTCATAGATTGAGAAAAAACGGGGGATAAGTATCATTGTATTAATAATTTATATTTTTTTTTTTTTGGTCTTTTTTCTTGATATTATATAAAAGTCATATGTCATTAATCATTAACTTGTAGAACCTGAGAATTAACCTCTATTCATTGTATTACCACTACCTTTAGCATGTGATTCAGTGAACTCATCCCATTGTCTAGCTTTATAAGTTTCCATATCATTTTTTTCTTCATCATCTTCATCGCTACTTTGTTCAGGACCGTCATTACCACCACCGGTAACCATACCACCATTAGCCAATTCCTGTTCTAGATAATCTTCAACAGTCATTGTTGGTAAATATTGGCCTGTTCCGAAAACTTTCTTTTTCAAGTCATCTCTTTTCACAATAGTGAATGGTTTTAAAATTTTACCTTCTTTTGATAAGAATTCTTTATTCAGAGATTCCAGATTTTCAGTAAATCCAGTTGAATCCTTCTTTTTCGATCTAAGATCATCTTCTTCTTTCAATTCTTCAAATCTTGGTTCTGGAATGTTTTGTAAAATTTCCAACTCTTGCGTAATTGATCTAATGTTATCAAATGATTTGATTGTAAATAATTTCAATTGTTCAACAAATAATGACCTTATTTCATCTTCATCAGCATTATTATATTCTTCCTCATTTGATTGTAATTTATTAAGGTATTCCAACTTGGTAGTTAATTGTTTCTCTAATTTATAATTTGCAATTTTTTCATCTCTTCTCATCATTGCATTTTCATGTAAATTTTTAATTTCAAATGGATCTTCACGCAGCTTATCCAATTTGTCAACATCACTTTTGTTCAATAGTCCATAGTTACTTAGACCTCTTAAAAATTGTAAAATCAACAAGATACTCTTCTTCAAGTTGTTAACTTTTGATGGTTTTGTATTTTGAGAATATAATTGTGAAAGATGATAATCCAAACTCAACATTTGAATTTCTGAAGTGGAAACTTCTTCAATGGATTCATTATCACTAAATATACCAGCAATCTGTATAGTTGTTTTCAGATCCAGAAATTTTTGAATCAATTCTTTCAATTGTGTTTGATATTCATCAGAATCCTGACGAATAGTGGATTCACTCAATGTTGTAAGCTCACGTACACATTCTTTAAACAGTGTTTTCAGAGACTTTTTAGGTCCATCAGCGCTCATTAGTATATAGTGTGGTTCGTAGTGAATGACCAAATCCTGTTTATACCAGTTTAAAAATGACCTTATCTTCCTTAAAAGTACAAATTTAGTGTCAAATGGAGCACTTTGATCCACAAAAAAGCTTCAAATTTTGAATATTTTCGTTTTTTCTCCAGGGGTAAAAAATCAAAAAAGACAAAAGTGTGCGCGTTTGCAAAAAATGGACCACCAGTTTAAATTCAATTTTGATTCAAATTGAAAAGGATTCAAACACCTTTTTGAAAGAAAAGCTTGCTCAGAATACTTCAAAGATATTCATTATATATTACTACTAGATATTAACATGTCAGACCGTATGTTGTTTGAAATATTTTGTGTTTTGGGGGGAACCAATTGGTCAATTGATCAGAATTGCTGCTAACATTTATTTGTCTAGTACCAGCCGTTTACTATAATAAAGATTCAGATTCATTTGCCTTCTCAACTGCTAGAACTCGTTGGATTAAGATTATTCAAGATGCAATTGATGATGTTGAATCTGCTGTCATCAAATCATCAGACAATGATTTCCAAAAACAAGGTAAAACCATTGAATCTCAATTAAAGCAATTGAAATCCGATGTTCAATCAGATGCTGAAGTTAAACCATTTACAGATCGTTCAATTAAGGCGTTTGCTTCTTTTGATAAAGTTTTACAAGGTCAAAAATATACTTGGTTAACAGGTCCTTGGTTATTTTTGGAAAATTATTTGTATCGTGTTATTAATTCATTTTTCATCAAACAAACATTATGGTTTAATTATGATATTTTCCATAATTTGAAAAAAAATTCATTTGAAAGTTCAGTTGATGGTGTTGTTGAATTAGCTATTCGTTATTATAAATTATCTGAACAAATTAAAGATATTGATGAAAATACAAAACAAATTTTATTTAATGAATTTGCTGAAATTTCATTATGGGGTAATGCTACTGATTTATCATTATTAGCTACTGCTACATTAGATGATATTAAATCTATTCAAGGTGCTGAAGCTAGAAAGAAGTCAGAAGCGAATATTTTGGATAATGATTTAGATGAAGCTTGGAAACAATTAAATCTTGTTAAAGGTGATAAAAGAGTTGATTTTGTTTTAGATAATGCTGGTTTTGAAGTTTATACTGATTTAGTTTTCGCTTTATTTTTATTAGATTTGAAATTATCAAACAAGATTGTTTTCCATACAAAAGATATTCCATGGATGGTTTCAGATGTTAATATTAAAGATTTTTATGTTTTATTACAAGATTTAAAAAATGTTAAATTATTCCCAGATCATAGAAAAGAATTAGATTATTTAATTAATAAGATTGAATTTTTCAATAATAATGGTACTTTACAATTACGTACTTCACCATTTTGGACATTAGATTTAGATTTTTGGAATATTGATCCTAATGAAACCGAATTTGGTGGTGCACAAGTTCATAAAGATTTATCTGAATCTTCATTAGTTATATTTAAAGGTGATATGAATTATAGAAAATTAACAGGTGATAGAAGATGGCCATCAACTACTTCATTTAATAAATCTATTGGTCCTTTAGCATCAAATGGTATTAAAGTATTAGCATTAAGAACTATTAAAGCAGATGTCTTGGTTGGTTTATCAGAAGGTATTTATGAAAAAGTTAGTGATGAATGGTCCAAAGATCATGAAGAAAGATTATCATGGTTAAGTAGTGGGAAATATGCCGTTATTAGTTTTTCAAATGGTGAAAATTGAGATGATTTTCCTTTTTTTTTTTGGGGTCTTACTTTAAACTACATTATTAAATTTAAAATATATAAAAGGTTTGTCCATTAAATATGCTAATTAAATGTAGATATCCTATTTATTAGATTGCGGTTGTTGTTGTTGTTGTTGTTGTTGTAGTACTGGAGGAGGCATCATACCAAATGGTGGTACAAAAGGTAAACCAAATGGATTCATTGGTGGCATCATTGGATTTTGCGGTAGTGAAGGAATAGTATTTGTACCATGTTGTTGTAATTGTTGTTGTTGTAATTGTTGTGGTTTTATAGGTAATGATCCAATATTTTGTCTTTTTGTTTGATTTAATTCTTCTTGTGAAGTTCTTTTAACACCTCTTTTTTCAAATTCTTTATCTAAAAATTCTTCAACTTTTTTATTTAATTCTTTATTTAATTTTAATTGATCTAAATAAATATCTTCTTTACCACAATTTGGACAAATAAAATCACTTTCTAAAAGTTTATCTTCAATATATTGTTTTGAAAAAATTTTATTACAACATGGAGTTATTACAGGATCTTGATAAACTTTCCCAGTATTTGGATCAATTAATTCTTCATCAATATCTTTCATATCATTAATCATATCTTGAGTTTTATTAACTTTTTTTTTATAAGTTTCCCAAGATTTTTCATCAGCAACTTGAACAACATATTTACCTTCTTCATTCATCATATAAGATTTAACACCAGTTGTATCATCTTCAGGTTTTTCAATAGTTTTCAAATAAGTTTTAGGAATACCTGTAGTTCTTTTAATTCTTTTACCTTCCCAATTTGGATCATCATTAGTTGGACAATTTTTAATCCAATGATCTTTACTACCACATCTATAACACATATAACCTGGTGGAGGTACATCTTCTGGATTATTTGTTGATGTTGTTGTTGTTGGTTTATTATAAATCGGAGTTGCAGTTGACATTACTTGTTGAGTTTGTTTCCATTGATCATCTTGATTAGCAAACATTGCATTAATTCTCTCTTCTTCTGACATTGCTGTAGTTTCATTACCACCATTTGATTGAGATTGTGATTGTAATAATTGTTGTTGTTGCTGTTGTTGTTGTTGTTGAGTATTAGATTGAGATTTTAAATCAATTTTAGTTATTCTTGGTTTACCAGTAACATATCTTGATGCAGAACCTTTCCCTTGTCTAATAGCTGGAGATCTTCTTGCAATAACAAAAGTAGAACGTGGTATCACAATAGAATCATCATTATATTCTTCATTTGTATCATTATTATATATTCTTAAATCAAAATCAGTTCCTGATCCTAATTTATTTTCATTAATAATTTCCTTTTTAAGGTCAAATACTGTTAAACCTGTACCATCAAACAATATTCTTGAAGTGTTTTTTTGTGACCTAAATCTATAAAATATAGTAGATGACATTATAACTTTACCACTATTTAATAAATATTCAATTAAATTGATGTACAATTATTTACTTTAATAATAATTTATGTAAATATAAATTATATAATTCAAAATTATAAAAGTCCAAATTCCGGGTAATTTTTGAGAAACTTATTCAAATTTCGCGAAATTCAATTAGAAATCATTATAATAATAATTATAATAACAATAGAATTTAGTAATAATTAAATTAATGTATAAAAACATCAAGCCTAATTTCCATTCATCAGGAAAAAGTGGATTAGTTATTGGAAAATGAGTAACCAAGGTTATTATGAGCTTTATAGAAGAAGCACGTATGTTTTATATGTGGTTTATTTGTTTATGTGTGTGTGTTTTATGAATGAATGAAATTACTAATATTGAGATAGTTTGGGTACTTCATTAACTGATGCTCTTGACACTTTGATCTCGTAAGTATTGATTAAATATAGGGAAACAATTTTGAAAAAGAATATTTTTTTTATTAATTGAGTAATAGTGATCAAAGAATTGAACCTCAATTAGCAATGAGGATTTTAGCAAATGTATGTTTATTAATGATGAATATTGGGTTTGTATTAGAATGTTTTTTTTTTTGCAAAGATCAAGAAGACTAATATTTAATATATTATAGTTTGATAGAGTTGTTTCAGAAACATTAAAAGAAAATGTTAAATCAAAACTTACATTTAAAGTATGTTTTTAATTAATTTATAAATAATGATATTGATTATAAACTAATTTTTTTTTTTTTTTTAATAGGGACATTTACACACTTATAGATTTTGTGATGATGTTTGGACATTTGTTATAAAAGATGTTAATGTTAAATTAGATCAAAATGAAACAATCAATGCTGATAAGATTAGAATTGTTGCATGTAATTCTAAAAAAGCTGGTGATGTTTAAACTTTTGTTCATCAATTTTGAGGGGGTTTTTTTATTTCCTGAAAATTAAAAAAAAAAATGTTGTTTATATATTGTATGTGAGTTTTAGGGTCTTTTGTTTTATATTTTATTAAATCTATTTAAAATACAATTAAAAAAAAGAGGGCGGAGTGGATGGAATAAATAAGATAAATTTTGTATTATTATTGGAAAACCCCCATTTTTTGTAGTTTAAGTACACAAATTATCAAAGATAATGAATTTATATTATAGAAAATATATCATAGAATATTTGTATGAAACCTAAATTGAAAAGTAATCAATAACTATATTCCATATCAACCTATCATTCCATAAATAGATTAATTCCACTACCATCTTGATCATAATTAATATAACTAATGTAGCCAAACTAAATTTCCATGAGGTGGTGGTTTTGAAGCCCCGTTGTCAAGATCGCGGATGTACGAATTTTATTTTAAAAAATAAATAAGGAACAAGTTTATTTAAGAATTTGATTGATTTGATTATTGATTATTGATTATCAGTTATTAGTTACTGATTATTTGAATTATAATTAGTGATAATCAATTCATAATCAATATGGTATTCAATTTAAAGAAATGGGATATGGATAATTTAAAAGTAAGTTTCCAATAATGTTATTATTACTTGATCTCATTGAAGTTTCCATTGAAGTTTCCATTGAAGTTTCCATTTCAATGAATATTTCAATGAATATTTCAATAAATAATTACATATATATTAATGATATCTCTCATATAGCATCACCAACCATTTATTTATCAAAAAATCAATAATATAAAACCATTAAAAGAATTTATAAATTTATCAAAAATAAATTTCCCAAATTCAATAATTGAAACTAAGAATAGAATTTTATTTAATTTTAATTTTTTCCAATCAAATTATTTAATAATTTCGCTAGTTTTAAGTTTTATAATTTTATTATTTAAAAATTTTTTTTTATTAATTGGTTTAATTTTATTAATTTATTCATTATTACAAATTGGAATAATTAATGATGAATTTAGTTCAAATAATAAAAAAATAACAATAATATTGATTAATAATGAATTTAAAATTAATTTAAAATATTTATATATTACATTATTATTAATAACAATACCAATTATTTATTATTCAAATCCAATCAATACATTAATTTCTATTGTTGGTATTACTATGGGGATTATTTCAACACATGCATTACTTATAGATAATCAACCGGAGACGAGTTTCAATGAAGGGGTTGTATAGATAGATATAATAGATATAATAGATATAATTGAACATTATTGATCATTATTGAACATTATTGAACATTATTGATGTATGTAGTATTATCTGTGTGGTCACGTGACTGTTGTTGTTTACCCTGTTTTCGCGCTCTATTTCAAGTGTCGAATCAGGACAAGTGTTCATTTTAGTTTAACTTAATTTTCAATTTTCAATGTAAATTCCCAGCGTCAGGTGCTGAGAAGGAAATGAGTAAAGAAATGAAATGAAATGGAAAAGAGTCAATGAGTGTGTCTCGCAAGGTTGCGAATGGACATCATCTGCAACAACTGGAGCAAGAGTTGTTTGGTTGTTCATTAGTTGACCATTTGGATGGACACTCAGTTGATCCATTGCGGTGTGATGCAAGTGGACAGCAGTTGGACAGTCAGCAATGGTATAGTTGTATTCTTGTATTCTTGTAGTTGTATTCTTGTAGTTGTATTCTGATTTAATGTTATCGCTTTATAATCGTAATCGGACTTTATGTGGTTGGATGGCCAAAGCAACTGACCATTGACCATTGGCTACCACTACCACTACCACTACCACTGACTATACTATACTATACTACACCAACATACCACTCGTGCACCACCTGTCACTCCTCCATCTCATGAGCACATTGGAACCAATCCAACCGTGTGGGCCCAACGATAAAACGATCCAACGATACACCACGTAACGATTCACAAACTCACACTTGGTTAATCGTGCATCGACATTGAATTCTGCAACAAGTATAAATACACTCATACTTCCCCCTTTTAAACAAACTTGTAACAATTCATATACTTGTAATCCATTGGTAAAGTATTAATTACTTATACATAAACAATTACATATACAAATACAACTAGTATAACAACTACTACAACAATTCACAATGGGTGTTCAAGACGTTTTAGAAAGAAAAACCGGTGTCATCTACGGTAAAGATGTTAAAGCATTATTCGATTATGCTCAAGAAAAAGGTTTTGCTATCCCTGCAATTAACGTTACTTCTTCATCAACTGTTGTTTCTGCTTTAGAAGCTGCAAGAGATGCTAAATCTCCAATCATTTTACAAACTTCAAATGGTGGTGCTGCTTATTTTGCTGGTAAAGGTGTTGCTAATAAAAATCAAGAAGCTTCAATTGCTGGTTGTATTGCTGCTGCTCATTATATTAGAGCAATTGCTCCAACTTATGGAATCCCAGTTGTTTTACATACTGATCATTGTGCTGCTAAATTATTACCATGGTTTGAAGGTTTCTTAAAAGCTGATGAAGAATTCTTTGCTGAACATGGTGAACCTTTATTTTCTTCTCATATGTTGGATCTTTCTGAAGAAAGTGATGATGAAAATATCGGAACTTGTGTTAAATATTTTAAAAGAATGGCTAAAATTAATCAATGGTTAGAAATGGAAATTGGTATCACTGGTGGTGAAGAAGATGGTGTTAATAATGAACATGTCCAAAAAGAATCTTTATATACTTTACCTGAAACTGTCTTTAAAGTTCATGAAGCTTTAGCTCCAATCTCTCCATGTTTTTCAATCGCTGCTGCTTTTGGTAACGTTCATGGTGTTTATAAACCAGGTAATGTTCAATTAAAACCTGAAATTTTAGGTGATCATCAAGTTTATGCTAAAAAACAAATTGGTACCGATAATAAACATCCATTATATTTAGTTTTCCATGGTGGTTCAGGTTCTTCTCAACAAGATTTTGATACCGCTATTTCAAATGGTGTTGTTAAAGTTAATTTAGATACCGATTGTCAATATGCTTATTTAAAAGGTATTAGAGATTATGTCTTGAATAAAAAAGATTATATCATGTCTCCAGTTGGTAATCCAGATGGTGAAGATAAACCAAATAAAAAATTCTTTGATCCAAGAGTTTGGGTTAGAGAAGGTGAAAAAACAATGAGTGAAAGAATTTCTGAAGCTTTAGATATTTTCCATACAAAAAATCAATTATAAAAATTCTAGGCTGCTTTTATTTTTAAAAAGCAATTGAAACTGGGGTTTTCAATCAAGTTTCTTTGTATAGTGTTTTTAACGAATCTGTTTAATTTATGATTTTATATTAGTTTATTATTTTATATTAGTTTATCATTTTAGTAGATATGGTTATTTCCAATTACCGCTTTGGGAAGTCTAGCGATGGGATGATTTTTAAATGAGTTTTTCGTAATTTTGCCAATTGGATTGGATTATTCGAGAAGTGTTTCAAAATGGTGATGATGATGGGGGGAAATATATAATAAATAAGTGAAAGAATATAAGAAATGAATTGAATATACAGTTAAATAAAGAGATATTTAAATCATAATTGTTATATATATATTCTATATCTGTTGTATTATAATTATTATTCTTATTTCATTATTTCACTTAAATTCCACAATTTACCCGACCTTTCGCGATTTTATGTGTGTTTTTTTCTTGAAAATTAACACTTTCACTCGTCGACGAATTTTCATAATTAAAAGACATTAAACCAACAACTAACCAACTAATATAATTAATATATTAAAAACAACAACAACAACAACTACAACTACTACTACAACTACCTTAAAAAAAAAAAATTCGAACTTCAATCACATTTTTTCATAAGGATTTATTTAACAATCATCAATTAATCATCTATAGATATTAATTATTGTTATCATACCGAATCCATCAATTAAAATAAAATTTCATAGGTTTTTAAATCAATTTTTACATACAATTTAAATTTGTGATTTATTTATTAGAATTTTTTTTTTTAAAAGAATATCTTCATCATTGAATTGAATTGAACTGAAAAAAAAACAAGTTTAAGAATTTTGAAATTGAAATATAATTCATAAATTTATATATATATATATATACATATACAAATGTCTGAAACAACTACAACATCACATAAATCTCATGGTCAAAGAAGGCCAAGAGGTGGTTATAAAAATCAATCAAGAAGATTTAATAATAAAGAATCTACAACCGCTGGATCATCATCATTATCAAATGGTAATTCTTCATTAAAATTAAGTGATGAAATTAAATCAAAATTATCTCCATTAAATGAATTATTCCCAGAT
>JAKTWW010000270.1:0-32499 GCA_030582255.1 Hansenula subpelliculosa
CAATTTCATATAAAATTAGAACAAGAAAGACAATATTCTCCAGTTTTAAAAGAAATGAATTATAATACAATCCCATCACAACATCAACCACAACCACAATCACAATCACAACATCCACAACAACATCAACAACATCAACAACAACATCAACAACCATCTAATCAACCTTCACAATATGGTCTACCTTATCAACCTCATATGATGCAATACCAAACAGGCAGTTCAAACATATCAGGAAATAGTAATGGTAATGGTAATAGCAATGGGTCAGGATCAGGTACAGGTACAGCTACAGGTGCAGGTACGAATACAACTTCATCAATTTCAAATCCATTAATTGGACAAACGGTCATACCACAAAGTTCAAATGTTGGTGGTGTTACTGGTATTACTGGTGGTGTTTCTGGTGTCACTGGTGTCACTGGTGTCACTGGTGTGGGAAATTTAAATAATTTAGGTCCAGGTGTAGGTATAACTGGTGTTAATGGAATAACAAATATGAATGGTTATAATGGGAATAGATGGTTTGGATATGATGAGAATGGTTATGTTGGTGGATATCAATTTAATCAAAATCATTAATCAAGAATAAATAGTGAGAGGGGAATTTCATAGTGGTGGTGGTGTGTTTTCCAATCTATGGAAATTTAACATTATTCATTGATGTTTATGGAGGTGAGTTTATGAAGATGTGTTTATGGAGATGTGTTTATGGAGATGTGTTTTTATGTTATGATTTATGTTATGTTTTTGTTTTAGAGTTTGGGTTTTTCAAAAATGAAGTTGTATCATTGTTATTATTCTTATTCTTATAACCCTTTTATTCTTTTAGTTTATATATTATTTTATTCTTCAGATTTCATATTTTTTAAGTTTATTTTATATCGCTTTTAGTTTTTTGCTTGAATTTCAGTTCTTTAAAATATGTTTTGTAATTGCTTCAATATATTTATTGATTATTTAACTCTTTGTAGTATGGAAACTAATACACATGATGAAGAATAAGCGACATCATACATCTCATGAACATTAATTTTTGTGGGAAATAAACCTTTATTTATAAACAATTAGTTTTTGAACCATAATTTAATTTTTAAACTTTTAGTTGATGATTGATTTTTTCTTTAGTCTTTATACTTTATACCATTCTGGGGTCGTTTACGGATACATTATAATATAATTACAGATTATCACGTGATCAAGATAAATTTAATTATAATTAAAACTTTAGACATATTATGGACTATAGAACATGAATTTGGGAACTAACAAATATCAAGATTTGTCTTCTTTTACTGATACTACTTCGAACTCGTTGAGTAATGTTCAAATAATTTGAAGTTATGTTTTTTACAAAAGTTTATATATGTTAAAATCTATAATTTATATTTCAAAATTTGTAAAAATTCTATATTGAAAAAACTGTTTTCATAATTTAGCCAAAGAAATAGCATTACTGTATTATTTATGATCTGTTCTCTTTCTATCTTTATATAGATTTTTACTTACAGGACTACATAACTTGTGTTTTTGCACATTTTAAAAGACCTTTATACTGATTACATAATCAGCGAAATTACATATGCATTAACTAAATTACAAATTACAACATTACATTAACGGGGGTTTTTCCCTTTACCTAATTGGAAATAATCATGTAAAACCATCTGTGACTCTTCTTTATATCATCGATAACCCTGAGATTAGCTCAACTAATTACTTTATAATATTCAGTTTATGAAGTATTGCAATGTTATCAGATTCGGCTTTAAGTACGTTTTACCCCAGAATCAGGTTTAGATTGAGATGATGAGCAGTGATTAGTTTTCAATGAACCAGGAGGAATGTGAAAGTGGTGAAGCATCATTGGTGAAGTATCGATAGATCATACTCAAGATGTATCACACAACATTAATACCATGATTATCCCAACATATTGTTAAAGATAATTTCAAATTTCCAATATTGAATTGGTTCGCTTCTGCTTTCAATTTTCAACATTTTACGTATTCCGTGAATCAATTTTTAGAGCCAGTAAGAATACAGAGAATGTGATTACACAGGAAGGAATGAAATGATTGTTGGATGGGAAACGAAAGTATGGTATATTGATACTTTTGGATCTAATCAACACATTGGTATACTTTAAAAAACCATTGATTAGTCCCTATTTTCTATATAATTTAAATTTCAATTAAATTTAATTCAATTGGTTACCCTGTCTGCCATTTTTAAACGGAGTTTTCGATGATCAAAATTAAATTGAAGATTATTTGTATTTGAAATTAAATTTTATTTAACCTGTTTTCACAACAACGAAAATAAATCATATTGGTGTTATCGAAGGGATTGGACAGTTAATATTAGGGTGTTTAAGGAGGACACATTGAACATAGGGAAGTGGAATACAAAACATCGTTAAGAATTTAAGATTAGGTTAAATATCATTGGTTTAAATTAATCTATATATTCATTCAACAACAACAATTTGAAAAAAAAAATAGAAGCCCACACACAGACATTTACATTTACATTTATACAACCATATAGCTTCATGGAATGCCATGAGTACATCTCAATCAAATATACTAACAAATGGTGGTCCAACAGATATAACATCAAATCAATTTCCTTATGATGATCAACAAACAATGTCAGATAATGATAATTTTAAAATAAAACAACAACAACAGCAACAGCAAAAGCAACAGCAACAACAACAACAATATAAACAGGAACTAGAAAAAGAACAAATATCAAATAGTTCAATGTTTACGAATACTCAAATCATTGCATTAAGTGGTGCATTATCTGGTTTCATTGCTGGTGTTTCTGTTTGTCCCTTAGATGTTGCTAAAACTAGATTACAAGCTCAAGGATTATCAAATTCAAAAAAATATATTGGAATTTCAGGTACTTTAAATACAATTTTAACTGAAGAAGGTGTTAAAGGTTTATATCGTGGGTTAGTACCTATAATATTAGGATATTTCCCAACATGGATGATTTATTTTTCAGTTTATGAAAAAGCAAAATTAACATATCCAAAATTATTTACAAATCATTATGGTCAAAATAATTATTCAGAATTTTTAATTCATTCATTATCTGCATTTACTGCTGGTTCAGTTTCTACAACTTTAACAAATCCAATATGGGTTGTTAAAACAAGATTAATGTTACAAACTGGTGATGGGAAACAAAGTTTTAATAATCCAACAATTTTAACTCAAGGTAATACAAATCCAACAACAATTGCAACATCATCAACAATGATTAATCCAAAAAATTCAAAAATTTTTTTAAAAAATAATTATTATAAATCAACATTTGATGCTTTTAAAAAAATGTATAAAAATGAAGGTTTTTTAGTTTTTTATTCAGGTTTAGTACCATCATTATTTGGTTTATTTCATGTTGCAATACATTTCCCAGTTTATGAACAATTGAAAAAAATGTTACATTGTGATAAATTTAAAGAAGGTGAAGTAACTTCATCTCATACAACAAATTTAATTCGTTTAATAACTGCTTCTTCACTTTCAAAAATGGTTGCATCAACTTTAACTTATCCTCATGAAATTTTAAGAACAAGAATGCAAATATCTTCATTTAATAATAATAATGATAAAAAATCTTTAATTAATACAATTTTAAACATTTATAAAAAAGAAGGTTTAATTGGGTTTTATCAAGGATTTACTACAAATTTAGCAAGAACTGTACCTGCTAGTGCTGTTACTTTAGTTAGTTTTGAATATATTTCAAGATATTTATCTAAAATATTGAAATGATTTAAATATAATCAATAACGATTAAATATTATTATGAAAAAAAAAAAGATATTTAAAAATAAAGCATATTGATCATATTAGGTTCACGATTATTATGAAAGAACAATACAATACAACGTAAATAAGTACAATTACAATAAAGGGTATCTTGGTCAAAAAAACAAAATAGATACAACATTATTTCAATATTCAAACATATATAGCATAAAGGCATATTTTCTTCCTATATGATTAAATAAATTGGTATGTAGTAACGATATGTTAATGTATTGGAGTCAATGTTCAATAGAATGATTGATCAGCGTAGCATGAATCAATTACTGGAACTTTCTCTTCAAGTTTCTCATATATAGAAGGTTGGTATTTTGGTATATTTCAATTATTTATTTCTCCATAGTTTATTATAAAATATTTCTATAGAGAATTCGCGAATTGGAATTTCTGCCGATTTCCACGTGACAATTCGAAAATCACAATTTGCTGACAAAACGGAAAGCCATAATTGAGTAAAATGTGAATTGAAATAGAATAGAACCATTATTTTTTGTTTCCTTTTAACGTTTGAATTATATATCTTTGTTTTTCATTGATCATTTAATTACATCGACCATTGAATAATTGCATTGATTCATAAGATGAAGGCTTTTTACCACGATAATGATTCTAATATAGATTATAGAGAAGATCATAATTCTGGAAGGGAAGTTACATCAACAGATTTATTAAAATTAGGAGTATTATATTATAAAATTGATTCACTTGATGAAGTTAACAAATTAGCAATTGATAGAGATTATAAAAACAGGGATGAAATTGCAATTTCACCAAATTCATTTCCTACAATGGATGAATTAAAATCAAAATTAGATACTTTTTATTCTGAACATATTCATGAAGATGAAGAAATTCGTTATGTATTAGATGGTGAAGGATTTTTCGATATTAGATCTGAAAATGATGAATGGATTAGGATTAAAGTTTTCAAAAATGATTTGATTATATTACCACCGGGGATTTATCATAGATTTACTTTATCAAATAAGAATTATATTAAAGCTTTAAGATTGTTTAAAGATGAACCAAAATGGGTTCCTTTGAATAGACCTGTTGATGATAATGTATACAGACAAGCTTATTTGAAGAGTTTGAAGGCTTGAGAATGGAGAAGTTGTTAGGGAAGTAGTCTATATTGGTACTACTTCTCTTCCCCCATAATTGAATAAATGTGCAATGAGTTGATAAACAGTTGTGTTTATCAAGTCATTAGTTCATTATAATATCTTCTAATGGTCTGGTCTCATTCTATATTTATGGATTTTATTGCGTTTCTCATATTGTTTAATGTATGATTATGATTAAAATTTAGTGTAGATACTGGATATTTCCACCCCTTGCTTTGCTATTATTGTAGGGAGTGGAAATCTTTGTAATAAAGATGTGTTTTAAGTGGGCACATGTATGAATAAGGGGCTGTTAATTGAAGATGTACTGAAAATGGAAAGAAGCTGAGTAGATGTTTATCGATAGATTAATACATTCGGACTTGACTTGAAACAAGATTCAAGATTCAATACTTGATACTTAACGATGTATTCATGATATTCCTCAGGTGTCTGGTCCCTGAGTGCTAAACACTATACACACTTTCCAGTCCACGTAGCTTTCTGAACTACCTAATCTATGCCCTCAATTCTAGCTCTTCACAATTTCAAACAACTAATACACTAAACAAACTCTTCTCTCAACGGAAGTCTTCAGAGCTCTGTTGCAAAAGGTCAAAACAACAATTCAGGGAAATTAAAATCTGATAAGTGGGTGTATTCACAATGAATTAGTGATTAGCACATCAGGGAAAGACTCAGAGCCACTATCTCACACTTTCCACTCACAGAATGATACCACCAATGGCGATGGATTCCAGTATTCTCCAATTTCCTCCAATATCCCCAGCCATTTCCCATTGTTTCAATCACAGATTAACTGATAAGATATCGGTGAAAGTTGTACAACTTTCAATATACCAAAACAGAAGGAAACACAAGAATATCTGCTGAATGGTGTCAAATGCATTAGGAGTAACTGGACCCATTGGACTTGTTGATTGTGCTTGATTGTTATATAAAGACCCACAAGATGGCGTCAATACTTTTGTAAACTCTTCTTAATCTCATCGCACCACAAATAATAACATTATTACAATATATTATAATTCATAATGGCCGTCGCTGTTCAACAATCAACTTTAACTCCAAACATTCTAGCAAATTGGAAGGATAATCAAATCCCTGAAGATATTTGGGAAGAATATGTTCAACCATTGATCAAAGATTTATCGAAATATGGTATTTCAGATCCTTCAAAAGTTGAATTTGATCCAGAAAGACACATCATATTTACTGATGAATATTATGCAAAAACTGATAAAATTACATTAGAACAATTGAAAATCAATAATCCTCATCAGGATCCAATTTCTCCAATTGGTATTACTGAACCTTTCCCATTGTTTTCAGATGAGGCTATTGATATTATGAGATGGGAAATGTTTCAAAAAAAATGTTTCTTGAATGGTAGATTTGCTGATCATACAGGTGGTTCAAAAGATTCAGGCGATTTAGATATTTATCTAAGAGGTCATACTCCAAAACATGCTCCTTTCATTCAAACTGCTTGGACTCATCCAAGAGTTACTGAAATTGTTTCTAAAATGTCTCAAGTTGAATTAGATCATCTTTTCCAATATGAAATTGGTTCATCAAATGTTTGTATCAAAAGACCAACTTTTGAACAAAAGAAAGCTAAAGATATTACATCTGTTGAAATTTCTGATGCAAAAGAAGAAGATTTAAATAATATGGCTGCTATTTTATCATGGCATTTCGATTCTCCACAATTTTCTTGTGTCCTTATGATGAGTGATACAGAAAAAATGATTGGTGGTGAAACTGCTTTAGTTAATGGTGATGGTGAATTAGTTAAAGTTGTTAATCCTAAAAAAGGTTGGGCAAATATGATTCAAGGTCGTATTATTAAACATGTTGCTCCAAAACCTAAAGGCGATTATACTGAAAGAATTACTACTGTTGGTTCTTATAAAGCTGCTGATCCAATGAAAGAAAGTTGTGTTATGACTACAATTAAACCATCAAAATTAGCAGGTACAAGATATAATGATTTTTATAATGATTATATGAATTATAGACTAAATAATTTAGTGGAAAGAGTTAAAGTTTTACAGGAAAAATTAAATACAAACCATTCAAAAGGTGAATTTTTTGATCAAATTGAAACAATTAATTTTATCCAAAATCAAATTGTTGAATATGCTGAACACACATGGCAAGAATTTGAATGTGTTGATGATGGATTTGTGGAAAAGCCTGCATCTTATAAAGTTATTCAAGCAAGATGGGAATAATATTATTTTCAAGCCAATCAAAAATTTAAGATATGTTTTACAGGTACTGTCTCTTCTTTTCCAATACAATTATATTCGTTTATTTATAATTACACTGAGGAAATGAACTCTTTTCAATATTTTTTATAAATATACACTTGATTCCAGAGTAATTTGTTATTTGTAGGTGAATGGAAAATACTAAAATGAGGAGCTTTAGACACATAAATCTGAGGAATTGGAAAGTTGATGAGACTTCATGAATTAAATCAAATCCATTCAAAAGTTACATCACCCACTTGAAAGTGCCTCATTTCTGGAGAGTATCTCGACTTCCAAAGAAAGAGCCATAGATCATACAACACAGCATTCAACAGCAGTTAAATAAGAACCAAAGCTAACCAATCTTCAAAGTTCAACATATCATAATTGCTCAAGCTATACAAATGTATTCGCGTTGTGTGTTGATTGAGATTCGCGAATTTAGTTCACACTTTTCAACGAAATAAATCAAGACAACTAACAAATCAGAGACCCATCATCCACTAGACAATCCACTCACAGAGCCCTTAATCATGTCTGAATGTATGTATACCGTTACCAATGCCTCAATAGTGGACCTATATATATATTAACAACCACGGATAGCTCTCCAAGGAAAATATAATAACTATCAATCCACAATCAATGAACTTACACAAAAAATCAATCAATTGAAAACAGATGAAGAAGAACATAAAATTGTTATAGAAACTTTAAAAACTACCCCTAAAGATAGAAAATGTTTTAGAATGGTTGGTGGTGCCCTTGTGGAGAAGAACGTTGAAGAGACTTTACCTGTTTTGGTTATAAAATTGGAGAATATGACAAAGATGATTGAAAAATTAACTAGTGAATTGAAAAAGGTTTTAGAGGAGTTTGAAACATGGAAGAAAGAGAAAAAGATAAAAATTGTGAAACAATAGAGGTAAGGTTAGTGTATATATATAATGAGAGGCGATGTGGTATAATATGCTATATGTGTATGTGTGTGTGTGTGTTATGTATCTTGTACTTTAATGTAATTGCGTTAAGTTCATAAGTATTTACAACGATATAATTTTCAATAGTTATTTTCATTCATTTATAATAATCTTTGAGATTTTCTCTATTTCTCCTTTTTACCATCTTTTAATTCTTCACCAGAATATAAATAAACAACAACAAATATAAACCAACCAATGAATACCATAATTGCAGAAGTTAAATAAACCCAAGAATTTGTAATATCCCAACTTCTTGGATATTCATCATTTGCTAAATGACGAATTGCCATAGTATTTGTTTCATCAATAAAACTTAACCCATTACGTCTATAATTCAAATGGAATGTGAAAACACCATGATGATCTGGTAATGTGAAATTTATACCATAAATCATGGAAGTTCCTTCAATACCTAATTGTTTTAAAGTTAATCTATGATATGGATCTAATAATTTAATTTCTAATTGAACATCATCTGCAATGAAAGGAACCCATTCTTCACCATTCCATTCTGTGATACCAATCTTGTATGAAATTTCATCTTTAATTTTATAAGGTAAATCATCATATGAAGTACCATCAACATGAGAATGAACAACACCTGTGGATTTGATAACTTTACGTTCTTGGAAAGTCCATGATGTAACTTCTTCAATGAATTTAACATTGGAAGAATCTTGCATAAATGAATCACTACCGATCCAAAATGCTCTTGCATTATTTAAACCTTGGAATGCAACTGATAAATAACCTTGTGTACCCACTGACCAATTGTTTTCTAATAAGAAATCATCATTCTTTGAATCTTTAGTGAAAGAAGTAGTTGGTGCTTGTAAAAGAGGGAAAATTAAACGACCATTCCCCAAGATTGCACTTGAACCTTTATAACTAAATTCATCATCATTAATTGAAGAAATAATTGAACCATTGTCAACAACATTTGTTGAATTTAATTTAACTAATCCATGATCTTCACCAACATGATTGAAATGATCAATTAATTCATGGTTTCTTGGACTTGGATAAATACCTAATTGATTTAAAAATGATCTAACAGCTTCACTAACACCATTTGGTGAAGTTACAGTAAAGACATCACCACCATCATTGAAGAATTCTAATAATGAACCACCAGTAATTTCACCTTGTCCTAAAGTTCTTAATTTTGATGGTAAAATAACAACATTTTGATATAATTTAAGATCATTCTTATATAATTTTATTAATTCACTAGCTTCTTTTATTGTTATTTCTAAATTTGTTGATTTTAATGAATCTAATAATGTCTTGTATGTATCTAAATCACTGATTTTAGAATCATAAATCACCAAAGTGGCTGGATCAACGATGGATGCGGTAGCAATTGACAATGCGGCAAACACCAACAGTATCAATCCTTTGAAATAAAGCATTATAGGGCCAATTGAACTACTTTAATGTTCTTCAATTGAATTGTTTATTCTTGATCTTTTACACGTATTCAAAATTCATTTTTTGAACGTTTTCGAGAATTTTTGAAATCGGCCACTCAAATTTGAAATCTATAAAGTTGAATTAATTGATTTATTCCTCAACATTAATTGAGCTTTCCATCCCACAAGCAAAGTACAGAGAACTGAGACAGAATGACCCAGGAACAGATGAGCGACGCAGAGTTTGCAGACACATACAAGAAACTGAACGAAGGTGAAAAAACGGCCACTCAAATCGAGAAGATGCTCGATGATTTGGAATCCAAGATGGAGGATTTAATTAAGGAAGCAAATGATATAAATACAAAACCTGAGGATTTGAATCGTATACAACAAGAGTTACAAGGGATTGAAGAAAAGTTTGAGAGAGCTACAGATGCAACTGAGACAACAAAGAAAGAGGAAAAAGATCAATGAGTTTATAAATATATAAATTCAGGTTCATCAGTTGGTGCCCGTGGATTTGGTGGATATGATGGATTCAATACTTCATTACCTTTTAATTCAAGATTAACTTTCACAGATTGTCCACCTTCTATCCACCATTTACTTTTATCAGAACTTGGTGGTGGTAATCCATGACCTGAAGATGATTTTCTTTCATTATTATGAGTACTTGATGAATTATTACCTGGAATACCACTATTACTGCCAGAGTTATTATTATGATTTAATCCATTGTTGTTATTATTATTATTATTATTATTATTATTATTATTATTA
This sequence comes from Hansenula subpelliculosa, assembly GCA_030582255.1. NCBI lineage: Eukaryota > Fungi > Ascomycota > Saccharomycetes > Phaffomycetales > Wickerhamomycetaceae > Hansenula > Hansenula subpelliculosa. The sequence continues at coordinate 10,412 of JAKTWW010000270.1, forward strand.
TTTGAATTGGTTATTACTGATGATAACCCAGCACTGTTTGAATTGGAATAATTGATTCCACTTGAATGTGCTGCATGAGCTTGTAAATTTGTTGCATTATTTGAAACACCACCATATAATTGATTTTTATTATTATCATTACTTATTTCAATTTTTCTTTTTTCATATAATTCTTTTGTTAATTTATTCTTTAATTCTTCATCAATAACTGTAACTTTTGCCTTGAAAATTGCATAGACTGGTCTATGATCTGAAAATGTAACATCTTCTGCTGAACCATATGAAATTTGTTGTAAAATTTTACCTCTACTTAAAATTCTATCAGTCCATGCCGGAATTCTTAATTTTTCTGAAGTATCATATGTTGTTGTACCTTTATCAAATTTATAAGTTGGTGGAAATTTAATTTCCATTTCATTAAAATATGGGAATGATTCACCTGCAATCATTTGATTACTTAATTGATCAAATTCAAAAAGATAATTAAAATCTTGATTTTTAATTGCATCACTAACTTCATCTCTTGAAAGCAAAATTCTATAATTTAAATCACCAATCCATATTATTGCATCATGATCTTTTATAGATTTGTTTCTTGCAAATCTAATGTTTTTGGCAATTGTTTTATAATCACTATGTCTTTGTTCAACATTTTCTAAACCAGCAGCTAAATGTGCAACAATAAAACAAAATCTTGTTGATGAATATAAAAAGCTTACTGCAACACCACCTTTATTTGCACTCATACCACCAAATCCAGTTTTTTTGAAAGTACCATCAATTTCTTTAATATTTCCTAATTTATCTTCCTTAACAAATAACATCAGTACAATACCACCTAATTGACTTGACCAAAGTAATGAATATTTGTTTCTTGTGTTTAAGGTTCTTTTGATTTTATTTTCCCAAAATGCTCTCTTGGTTAAATCTGTAACTAACATCTTGGAAGTTGTTAATTCAACAACTTCTTCCATACCAATAACAACAATATCACATTGCTTATCTTGTTCAGGGAAAATCCAAGATTGTATATCTTGTTCCGACATTTCTGCATTGACATTAAAACTTCCTGCAAAAATAGAGATTTCACTATTTGAACTATATTCAGGTTTTCTCCTAACTAATTCTTTGGATATATAATCATGAATTGGATCATGTAATGTAACTGAATTTGTGGATATTCCTTCGAATGCCTGTTTACCATGTCTTCTTGAAGATTTTTCATATATAGTTAATAAGGCTGCATTATTTTCATCCCAAGCTAGATCGTGTTTTATAATTAAATCATTTGTTAAACTCAAACCAACTTCTTTCAATGATAATTCAATGACATCTTTACTTATGATTTTTTCAATTAACCCAGGTTTTTCAATAGAATTTAATGTATTTATTCTGAATATCCCTAATTGTTTCCCCACGTAGACTTTTTTACGAACATCGTAACCTAATGCACCAATTTCTAATATAGCATCTTTCATTTGATATGATAATTTATGTGGCTGATTCTTTAGTGTATCTCTTGAGATATCAATATTTAAAATTGGTAAACCTCTTTTATGAATGAAATGTTGATATTTATTACTTAAAGCTTCTTCACTTGTCTTATTTTTCAATGCATTTATAATAAACACATTACCATGTTTCATGACTAGAGATTCCATATGTTTATCAAATGCAACCTCATTCATTTCTTCATTCTTGGTAAAATATACTTTTTTACTTGAGAGCAGAGCATTTTCCACTTCAAAAAATAATGGAACATTACCTCTAATTTGTGTATATGCGAAAAAGTATTGCTTATTATATAACAAAATTTCAGATTCAATATAATTTGAAACAAACCCATCTTCATCAACACCTGTTAATCCAAATGGTCCACTTGTTTTCGCACATGAAATCCTTGAAATGACAGTGACTAATGAATCTTCATTGCCGATCTTGGTATTAACAGTTTTGGCGAAACCTCTAACTAAAAAAGTTAAAAATTCACTATGATCTAAATAATACCTTTCGGAACTCAAAATTCTATTTCTAAAATTCAATAATTCTTGAATCATGAAAAAATTCCATAAATACTTCTTATCATAGTTTGTAAACATTTGTTGTAAATCATTAGTTAAACTTCTTTCTTGTAAATTATTTGTCATATCAAAATCTCTTGAATAATAGAACCCCAAAGTTAACAATTTTTTTATTTTGGAACATGGATGTTCATTTTCATATTTTTCTCTATTATGTTCTGAACTATATCTATTCAATGTTAAGTTGTCAAACTCTGAAGAATTTAAGCAATAAAATTCCACATCCTTAACTTTATAAATAACTTCTGAAGGTCTTGGTGAACCAATTTGTGAATGATCAGTGATAACACAGAAAAATACATAATTCTTTACTTGTAATACACCGGCAAGCCCAAAATAATTTAATGTTGTACTTTCCTGATAGTTTGAAAAATCTGTGGAATGAACTGGAGTATATTGAATCAAACATTGCTTATTTGATGACATGTATTGTAAAGTCAAGGCATAATCATTTGACACAAGTATGAAAGACCGTGGTCTGGAATTGAAGAAAATCTTCATGACTTAGGAAAGCAACGACTACCAGCTGTTTGTATCTCTATGAGCTCTAATGACACTTATAACCAACTTTTCCCAGCTAAACAACAGAGGTTCCATCATCGAGTTATTTGGTTAATTATAGCCTACGTCAAATGTTTTGATTTTTGGTGCATAAGAATTCGCGAATATACCCGCGAAATGAATGGTTCGCGAATTTTTAATATTAAGTCAAATATTCATGTATTTGATTCTATTGAGATGGACATTTTAAACAGTTGCTTTCAAGGTGCTTTTGTTATCCAATTGGAGGGTGAACTGCAGGAACTTTGGGGGAAACCGATATGTCTGATGACAAAGTATTCAATGACCTCTGCTTTGCATGTCGAATTGGTGATATCGAAAGTGTGGATAAACTATTATCAACCGGAGTGAATGTAAATCAAGTTGATAAATTTGATTATACACCATTATTTCTTTCAAGCTTATGTGGGCATGAACCTATTGTTAAATTGTTACTACAGCGTGGTGCTATTTGTGATACAGATAAATATGAAGGGGCTAGATGTATCTATGGTGCTCTGACTGATAAGATACGGAATTTATTAATATCTTATGATATTTCAAAAGCGGTTGATACAAATCTACCTTTCGCCTCACATTTGAGATCATTATTAGGAAATGGGGGAATCGGATCTATGCTTTTGACTGAGGATATTGTGTTCGAGGTGGAACAAGTGAAGTTAAGATTACATAGATTCTTGCTAAGTTCAAGAAGTGAATATTTCCGTGAAAAATTACAAAATGCATGGGCCGAAAAAGATTTAGTTACAATGACTGAAAAATCTGATCTAGAAGTATTTTCGACAGTGATTGATTACCTTTATTTACATTATGATGCTAAGAAATTCGAATCAGTTGATAAGAAAACCTTACTATCTTATGGTAAGAAAATTAAATTACCACACTTCATAAATATAATTGAAGATTTATCACAAATTGGTCCTAATGATTCCAAGGCCAGAGCTAAATTAATGAATGAGTTCCAATTGAAAATGTTTCAAAATGCAAGAGATGATTTCAAAAGATTAGTCGATGAGGAAATCATTGGTACAAAGATCAATAAACCTAAAAATGAGAAACTTACCGAACAAGAGATCAAATCTTTACAAAACTCAAATTCATATCCCGATATAATCTTATCCGTTGAAGATTCAGAAACTGGTGTGATAACGTATTACCCAGTGCATCGCTCCATTTTGATTCGTGATGAATATTTTAAAGTCATGTTCACTTCATCATTCTCAGAGTCACAAATTTATGAAATTAATGAATCATTAGATATAATTGACAGGACCATGATAATACCCATCATCCACTTACCTGTACCTTCCAGTGCCGTTGCTGAAATCATCATAAGATTCTTATATTATGATCATGCAGATATCCCATTAGTTAATGCCATTGATGTTCTATTCGCTGGTGATTTATTACTTAATGATCGTTTGAAAACAATGGCCGCAGTGACAATCACTACAAGTGAGCGAATTCCTGATGGTTATGACTTATATGATATTCTTAGGGCAGGATGGGAAACGAGAGTAGATAGATTAGAACATTATGTTGCAAGAGTGATTGCAAATGATTTAGGAAAATTTATGAAAGATCCAGATTTTCAAAGTGTTGTTATGGAATCATCACAAAGGATCCAAGGAAGACAAGAAACCGATACTATTGAATTGATTGATGATATTAGATTTTATTTAGCAAAAAAATATAAAATTGATTTTGAAGGATTATTTGAAGGGGAAAGTAATGATTTGATTGAAACTTTACCGGAATATTCTTCATATCAAAATGAATTAAATCAAATTGAAGAGTTATTAGATGGATTAGAATTAGGTGCATGAGGATATACTACTTTGTGATTGATTTCAATATTTGATTATTTTTTTTTTTTTTTTTGATTATCAGTAAAATATACATGATTTTAAGATCCGAATATCTTCCCATATGTAGAGATACAACCGTTTTTATGGAGCACCATCTATTAAGATGGACTGGGTTTAATTAAGTTACTTTATTTAGCTTTTCTTTTGTTAACTTGTTTAACATGATGTTCAGGTAACCAAGATTCATCAACAACTTTTTTACCACTTGCAGTAGTTGTGATTCTTGGTCTTGAATCACCACTACCAGTAGTTGTTGATCTAACTGGAGCTGAACCTGTTTTAGCAGTAGTTTGGAAATAATTAACACCATAAGTAATGTAAACAAAATAAATACCAACACCGATGGTAGCAACTAATAAGAATTCCAAAAATAATAATTGAGGACTGAAGAAGGAAATTGGAGGTTCAGAAACGATAGCTAATTGAGTTTTAGCACCTAATAAAGCTAATGAAGATTCTCTCACAACGTATAATCCTGGGGTTAATAAATAATTATTCATTGGTAAATTAATACCAACTCTTTGGTTGAAAACTTTAGCTTCACCAGGTGGGATTGTAATTGGACCAATTTTGGCATCAGAAATATTGGCAACAACTTCACCAGTGGCAGGGTTTGCAAAATTACCACCAACACCAACAACACTAACTTCGATATCTTCATTATTGATAAAAGTATAATTTAATGTGATTTCTTCACCATTATATAATTCAATAACGTCTGCTGTTGGTTTACCATTAATTTCATAACCAATTTCATAATTGAAAGGGACTAGTTCTTGTTTGGTGTCAACGTAATGACCTCCTTCATTATCTTCTGGATGTAATTCTGGAGCAGCTGATGAGCAGGAGACGATGGAGGCAAGACCTAGAGCAGCAATGGCGGTGGAAAACTTCATGGTGATCAGAAACAAAAGGGATGGATGGGTTCAAATGGATACAATTGATGAAATTGTCGAAGCTGTTGATTTTGTTGATTCTGTTGATTCTATTGATATTAAACACGAAGCGAAATCGAATCGACGAACAAGAAATTCGTCAGGGACACAAAAATAAACTAAACTAAACTGCACGTGACCAAATGATTATGTAATGCTGATAGTTAAAACTCTAGTATGGAGAGAGGAATTGTGCAGTGTATAACAGAAGAGAATAGTATAAAGGACAGTATGAGTGTGAGTATAACTGTATTGTGCTTGTTATAGAGATATCTCTTGTTGCGGGTTTTGTATGGTGTCACTTTCCACCGTTTACGAACCGATGTCTCAATGCGATCAATTCTATGGGTTTAAGAGGAACCAGGATTAGCGATGAGCATTGGAGACTAACACTAGTTTTTAGTGGGATTGATAGAGTGGTGACTGTCTGCTTCATGATAATGGTCTATGGCTGACAGGATCTGAAAGGTATTACCATATAGTCTTTCTTTGAGGATAGATAGTACATAAACCTGTTCTATATCTCAAGATCTATATCGCCGGGGTGTCTTTTAGTTTAATTGAAAATGTCAAACAACTTTATGAGATTCGATTAATCTCGAGATTCTGTAATTTTTTTTTATGAAGAGTACTTGACAAGCTTTGAAGTTTGAGTATGGTCATAATTGGTTATTAACATTGTTCAACTTCTGTACAGAGGCCAACTTTGAACCATACTGACTATATCATATATCATGTATATTATGTAATTCTTATATTCATCTACTCCACACACCTGCTCTATTTAAACCCAGTTTCATATTTTCCAGGGCCCAATAATTTAATATATCTATCAGTATCTGGAACTTCAGATTCTAAATGTCCAATGGCCAGCACTGCTCCAGGATAATGTCTTAATAATTCTTTACATTGTTCAATTCTAGTATCATCCATCACTGAGAAAGCTTCATCTAGTATTAATAAATCTGGATTTTTAATAATTGAACGGATAAATAACACTAATTTTTGATCACTTATACTTAAATCATGGAATTTCACATCCTTTTTATGCTCAATATTGAATTCTTTTAAATATGCCATGATTCTATCCATTTGATCTTTTGATAAATCCTTTGGTGGTATAAAACTACCCACTACAAATCCAGTAGCAACGGCATCATAAACACTCAAATTTCCAGGGAAAATAACATGTAATTCAGGACTTGTGAACCCAATCTCCTTATTAATATCAAAGAAATTTTGCTTACCGGTTCTTCTTGGTTCTCCATACATTACAACACTTGAATTCCATGCTTGTGGATGATCTGCTGTTATCAATGATAATAATGTTGATTTACCAGTACCGTTATTCCCTTGAACATGCCATTTGGATCCATGTGGAACGGTCCAACTTAAGTTCGTAAGGATCTGTTGTCCACGATATGCAACTGAAATGTTTTTGAATTCTAATAATGGGATATTATAGTTAATGTTTTTATTATAATTGAATAACTTTTTCAAATTTTCAATTTTTTCATTATTAAGAGAAGATAGTTCCTCTTTCATTGCTTGATCTTTCGCTTTCAATTCGTCTAAATGTTCTTGAACATCAGTCTTCTTACCAGTGGTTATTACCCCATTTTCATCGACAACAGCAATATTTGTTATCCAATCAGGTATAGTATCTTGATATCTTAACCCTAGAACAACATGAGGATTTGGTGGTAATTCACCAAGTAAATCACTAACTATGGAACTAGCTGTTGGATCTAATCCAAGAAACGGATCATCAATAATCAATAATTTAGGTTCATGAATTAAAGCTTTTGCCAGTCTGGCTCTTCTCATTTGTCCATTACTTAATCCCATAGACCATCTATCTTCTAATCCTTCAAGCTTTAATTTTTTGAAAATACTAGCCAATAATTCTTCATTAACAGCCCTAGTGTTGGTTAAATTCCCAATAACAAACTTTCTTGTAGTTTCATCAAATTCATCTTTAAAAAATTCATAACGAGCAGCTAAATGTGCAGTTGGTAAAGCACCTTTAAATTCCAAGAATTGTATAACACTTTGAGGCCAAACGGTCTTATTTAAGAATGGGTATGTTCTAGATAATGGTGGATCTGAAATAAATTGTGAAGCTAATGCTTTCATAAATTGTGTTTTAAAAGTTCCAATAATGGCCCATCTTTCTTGAGGGTTTATTGTTAATGATATAGGATTTTTGAAAACTGGTGGTGTAGATTTAGAAGTTGCTAGACCTTTAAATATGGCATTCTCTAGCTTGATCAATGGTTTCGACATTATTCATCGAGAGGAATTGACTTAATGTTTGATGATTATAATTTATGGTTATGATTCTGAAATTGAAATTTTCATTGTTGTAATTTAATCAGATCGATCCCGATACAGGAACAACTTCGGATAACGAGAAGATATGATATGCAGCTCATACTACTGTTTTTCAGGGCTGAATGTGAATAGATAATAATTGATTTTTAACAATGAGATTAGCAGCACTTTTTTCCGTTTCCTTCCGTCTTTCTTGCAATTCTGTATGTCTAATTAACATTTCATGCCTGCTTCGCTTTAGGATTTAATACATCATCAACGGATGAAAATTAAAATAGTGAATTAGACATGGGACGCAAAAACAATGTTTATGAAAGATATTTAGTTATGGCAGTGAACACCATATAAAGTGAAGAGGATCCATGGATTCATCAAGTTTATAAAATTCATGAATTAAGTCATTAAAAAAAATTCTCGAGGAAATAATCAGTATCATAGTTCAAAATATTAATTAAGATTAGGAGAATCCATTATGAGAGTCATTTCAAATAATCAGGTTAAAAACTTATTATCATCAATAACTAAGGAAAGTATCAATTCATACCAATCAGTACTATCAAAATCACTAAAGGCGTATCACAAAGATCCATCATTAATCCCAGAACGTATAGTCATCAATAGAGAAGATAATGATGCAGTTCATTTATTCATGCCATGTTTTACAGATACTAGGGTTGGTATTAAAACATTGGCAGGTTCAAAAGAAGGTTTCAAAGGTGCTGTCTCTATTATAAATCAAGAAAATGGGGCGTTATTAGGTATAGTTAATGCTGAGACTTTGACAGCTTTTAGAACTGCGTTGGCTAGTTGTATACCATTGACTAAATTTTTCCAAGATGAGGAAAAAGGTCAAGTGCTAACTGTTTTCGGGAATGGGTTACAAGCTTATTGGCATGTTAAATTAGCATTGATATTATATCGTGAGAATTTTAACAAAGTGCAAATTGCAGTTCGTAATCCAACAAATGAGAAATCAATTGGTATTAAGAACAATTTGGTTCAAGATTTCCCTGGATTAAATATTGAATTACTTGATCAAATCAAAGTAGATTATTCCACATCATCAGTTATATTTGGTTGTATCCCTTCAACGGAACCATCAATCAAACTCAATAACTTAAACACTCAGAACCAAACATTTATTTCTATAATTGGTAGTTATAAACCACATATGGCCGAAGTTGATGATCCTATTATCCAATTAGCAAAACATCAAGGTAAAATCATTGTGGACTCATATGAACATACATTAGCAGAAGCAGGCGAATTAATAAATGGAGGGGTTACTACGAAAGACGTGATTGAGATTGGTGAATTAGATAGCGTTAATCGAGAGGATATTGTTGGAAAAGACGGGAAAGTTATTCTTTCCAAAATTGTTGGTTTGAGTATTATGGATATTTCTGTGGGGGCTGAGATTTTGAAAAACGCTATTGAAAGTGGTATTGGTACTGAGGTTGAGTTTTAATAAACCCATTTATATAAACAGTATCATACACCACTCATATAGTTATATAGTTTGATTAATAGAGTGAATTGAACCACAAGATGGATAAATCTCCATAGTTAAGCTTTATGTACGAAATTTCACAGAATGAATTCGCGATCGCTTTGCATTGAAAACAAAACACGATAACATGAATTAAAATGACAACTGACAACAACGAACAACACCAAGACACAATTCATTCAAGATGGTACGTATAGTGATGTGAAGATATGATATGCACTACTGACAATGGATAGTCCAATGCTTTATACTCTTTCTCAGAGGAAACATTGCAAAAACTACGTAAATTTAGATTTGGTAGTGCAAGAAGTGATGATGTTCAAGCAATGGTTTGTAAGTATGATCCTAATATTTTATGAGATGGAAAAGAGTGATGCAATGGATTAATAAAAGTGAAAAGAGAAAACGATTGCGCCGTGATGGTATAGATGAGGGAATTGGAAACGATTATTGGTCAATTGCTCATTCAACTCCATTCATGTGCATTTGCTATGAGGGATCCAATAATTAACAATCAATACAGATGAAATAGACAAAACAACCTACGAGATAAAACTAGATGATTCCCTTGACACACCGATCACCTCAATAGAAGAGCTAGTAGAAGAACTACCAGATAATTCCCCAAGATATATTATACTGTCATATCCATTAACATTAAAAGATGGACGTAAATCATCCCCTTTGGTATTGGTGTATTGGTTACCACCTACAGCAACACAAGCCCTTAGAATGTTGTATGCGGCAGCCGTGGAGTTGATTAGAGAGAAAGCTGGTGTTTCCAAGTGAGTATAGAATCAGTATATATTATTTTGTTTTAACGAGATTAAGTACTAACTGTTTTAGATTGATTGAAGTTGAGGATGAGGAAGACTTTGAAGATATAGCTGAGAAGGTGTTATGAGTTATACATGTGATGGAATGTTTACCTGTAGACCAGTCTATTCTTAACATTCATAGTACTCATTGTAATCGTTCAATTACTCTCTGAATCTCATCCCATTTGGCATTATTTATTTATTTAATCAATACTTAATAAATTTACTCCAAATTCGCGAATCCAAATCCTCCGAAATGTGACGCCACCCGAACACCAAAAATTAATTTTTTCTTTCTTAACAAAATGAGGAAATGTGCCCCTTCCGAAACATTATTCCAGCGCCAAAAATTTTCATTCAATATGAAAAAGTGAAAAAGCTGTAAACATTTCATTTTAACTACTATTTCAATTCAACATCATCATCAACAAACAGTCAAAATGGGTAGATTACACAGTAAAGTATGTGTCCATAGATGAATACACCACCAGAAGATAATCCAGAGGTCTTTAGTTTGAGCAGCTCGTCACTCCTGTTGACTGGGGGTTTGATGGGTGTTGTGCTCTTGCTGATTCCTACTGTTTAACGTTATTCAAAACGTAATGAATTCGGATCATGTTGGTTATGTTGTTATAATCTGATACTTGTGTGACTGAGGATTTGACTGAGAAATTTAATAAGTTGCTCGTGATGGAGGTTTATTGAGTTTGTTTGGTCTCCTTGGGAACTTAAAGAGTGATTCTTTGGGTGTCGTTTTAAGATTATAATCAACATGGCTGCTTGACTCCAATTTTTCAGAAATATGAGGATACAGTTTAATGAAGTCAATATTTGTTTTCTCAATACAGTGTTGAGTTTGTTATTCTGTATCCTCTACTAGATTTCTTCAAAGCTCTCACGTTACACGTGATTGAGCATTGTTATTTGCTCCCCATTTGAATTTTAATACTAACAAGTTTTCCACAGGGTAAAGGTATTTCATCATCAGCTCTTCCATATTCAAGAAACCCACCAGCTTGGTTCAAATTATCATCTGATGCTGTTGTCGAACAAATCATCAAATATGCTAGAAAAGGTTTAACTCCATCTCAAATTGGTGTTTTGTTAAGAGATGCTCATGGTGTTACTCAAGCTAGAGTTGTTACCGGTAACAAAATTTTAAGAATTTTGAAATCAAATGGTTTAGCTCCAGAAATTCCAGAAGATTTATACTTCTTGATTAAAAAAGCTGTCTCTGTTAGAAAACATTTAGAACGTAACAGAAAAGATAAAGATTCTAAATTCAGATTAATTTTAATCGAATCAAGAATCCACAGATTAGCTAGATACTACAGAACTGTTGCTGTTTTACCACCAAACTGGAAATACGAATCTGCTACTGCTTCTGCTTTAGTTAACTAGATTCAAACAACTTTCCGGTTGTTGGCTTCTGTGCTTTTCTATATATATATTATAATGGGATATCAATTATTGATATAAATTTGTGTAAATTATTAACGGTTTATGGGTATAATTTTGTAAACACACACATTATAATATTTTCTTAAGTTGTAGTAACACTTTTAGATTTTGATTTAAATATACACACCGACTTTCTACTACTATTTTACATTTTCTACGTACTAAGTTTGCTTCTCTTATCCCACTATAATATGCTTTTCATTTACTCATCATACTACTGTACATTTTAAACACACTCTTCACTGGTTAATGGTTGACCACTATTTCTTTGAACTCTCAATACAAAGAAATTGTATCCCCACTATTCAAATATTAAAATTTCATATGGGCCCCAAGATCAATCATGGTCTATCTGGATTCATGAGAACTTCATGTCAGATCATTGCAACCCCTTTTTTTTTCATGCTAAATGATCCTTCAATCATCAAGTGGAAAATCATCTCACCCTTCCAATAAATCTATTTTTCATCAATCTATTCTTCATCAATAGGCTCAATCACTTCAAATTCTTCATCACGTAATCTAAACCCTAAAATCCCAAAATCCATGACTTCCAATTTTTCATCATTTTCAACATCTTTAAATCCTGAACCATAAGGATCATTTACATCTCTAGGGAACCCAATAACTATATCATCAAGATCAGGAATATTCTTCTTGGTATTAGAAGTTGAAGTTATATCGTTCATTTTTTCTTTATCATCTTCAGAATCTGAATCCATGGTTTCAAAAGTAGGTACTGGGATATCTATTTCTTCCTCTTCACCATCAGGAGAACCAGAATCACCGGATCCAAGACCCCCTATTGATGATATTATTTGATGCAATTGTTGTGAGATCTTGGTGGATGTGATGGGTTGAGTTAAGGAAATGTAGAAGGTTTGCTTTTTTCTTTTCAATTGGACTGTGATGTTATTTTTGGACTGTGGTTGTTGTTGTTGTTAGTAATGAATATAACCATCTTAGTAGAAAGTGATTGAACTCACCATTATGGAATAGTTAATATTAGTTTAATTGTACTTCATTGTTGATTAATTTGTTCAAAGTCGTTTATTTTAAACCATTTTTTAATGATTTCGGTGAAGTCGTGTGATTTCCAAATTATCGAAAAATCTATAACGATGAGATTAAAATATTGAAACAATACTAAAATCAAATCATTTGAACGTTTCAGATATCTTTAGCTAACCATGGTTTCTCACTTTAGGAACATTCAATCCCATAAGAGAGAAGTACTGTCACTTTATAAGACTCTCATAAGGCATGCAAAATTCATAAATCATTTAGATGAAATATCACCAGATACTAGAATAAACCTGATCCAAAAGATACGGTTTCAATTCAGAAAGGATAAAGGACAGATGTCAGGTCATAAAACCAGAGTTTTATTGGATGAGGCATATAAAATTGAAGAACAACTTCGAGTATATCATAAGACTGGAGATACAGAACCTATAAGTAATTTATTATTTACAAAAGCTCCAACAAACTCAATTAATAAAAGAAAAGGTCAAACTGCCAAAAAACCTATTAATGAGCAGAGTAAACAAAACTTGCATCTTCAAAGAGAAGGATCTTATATCCATCAGTATATTAAATATTTGCATCGTGCTGGTTTGTTTCCTAAACAAAAAAATATTGACCCAGAGGTATTAGAACAAATAATTAAACCAGAAGCTTTATTCAAAAGAGCAAAACTTGATATCCTAATTGCAGAACAAAAAGTTGCAAGAGGTCCCTATAGAATACATGAAGCGAATACTGGCCCTGTGAGATTTTTAAGAATGCCTGGGGAACAAAAGCAAAGTATTACAGATATGATCAGAAGACAAAAGGCATTAACTGAACTAGTATCAAAATTAGAAGTTAAAACTTCTGAATTTAAAACATGGTGTGTTATGGAGACTGCATGGGAAAAGGAAATGAGGAAACTAGATCCAAAACATGAAGTCAATGATTGGTTTGGGTTAATTGACGGTTATACTAAATCCAAACAGCATCAATTGAATGAATTGAATAAGTATCATTCGAAGTTTGCAGCTGATGTTTTACCAGAATTGATAGAATATGAACAAACAAAAAGCGATGAGTTCCATCAACATTTCAAAAAGAAGTTTGTAAAAATGGCTATAGAAGCCGAAGGTGTCACCCCTCATGATGATTTATTAGGGAAAAAGACATTACCAGAAATCGTACGTGATCATAATCTTGAAACGAGATGAGCATTGATTTATATATATATAATGCATGTATTTGTGAAATAAAGTTTACCTCTGTAGTACATATCCATCTATAGCCTTGGATTGGTCTTGTAAATACTCATACTTTTTTTGAGCATCACTTTTCTCATTTTCGTCATCTTCATCACTATGGTCATTGATATCTAAAATATCTTGTTCTTGATCCTCCACACTTGGTGGTTTTGGGACTTCTGTATTTTCTTTCTCCACAATTTTGATATCTTGTAGCATTTGATTCATACTATCCATCATTTCATCCTTAGTTTGCTTTGAATCTGTTATTGTCATTGAATCCAAATTTCTAATAACTTCCATTATTGATGAATTTTCATCTTTGGAATTATATTTCTCATAAACTTCATCCAATAATGTAATATTTACCTCATATTTCATTGATCCATAGGATTTGACTGTGATATCTTTCCTAGCAAACACTGCTTCATCAGATAATTGAGTTTTATAAAATTCTGAACATTGATAATGAACCTTGGAACAATATAGATTTAAATAAGCGTAAGGAAGTAATTTGGATTTTTGAAATGATTTTGAATAATGGTCTTTTATCCTACCTGGGGATTCACAGCACATGGGATAAGCACATACCCTATTTATATTTCTTTCTTGTAATATTTCACTATATGATGATTTTGTCAAGAATCTTGATATAAATTTAAGGAAAAACTTATCACAAACATCTTCTGATAATTCCTCCACCAGTGCCAATGTTAATTGGCTTGCTTCTGTTGGCGTGAGCGTGTCTGGATGGCTGTACTTCAGTAGAGTAGGTTTGAATGAATCTATAGTGATTATTTGCATGGTTTGGTGGCGATTTGATTCCTTGTAAGATCAGTGTCAATTGTGTAGAATTTGAGAATTAGTTATTCATTTTCTGTTTCGCGGACTTTTTTTTGGATCAAGGTCAAAACGAAATCAAAATAATCTTGATACCAAAATTGGTGAGTTTAATAAAAATTTAGCAAGAGTGTACATCACTATGCCCAAATTATCACCATTGAAGAACAACAGGAGAGAAAGAAGTAGGACACTGAGTATAGTCTCTGGAAATAACCATTCAACTTCTTATAATTTATACAAGTTGTTACTAAAAGAACTGGGGATAGATATAAGAGATCAAAAATTGAAAACTAGAGAAGATGATGATCCTGATAGACATGTTGGTTCTATACTGATAAGTTCAAAGGAGTCTTTGGAACAGATTATGAATATCATCAAGTTGCCCTTTTATTTGGAGAAATTCATGGTTTTTGGATTGTTATCTTGTTTGAACTCATTCCTCAAAATGTTGGTTATATTACCATTAAAAATTATCATTGATATTTCCGTTTTGGTGATGAAATTACGAAGTCAATTCACAATGAAGTTTAATAACCAAGGTCAGTTCATTAGAAGGAAGGATTTTCTTAGTATAATTAATTTGAAGAATTTACTTTTCGCATCGTTATTGATTTTTGCAATGATTTTCAGTAATGTTGATACTTCAAAAATTTATCATACAATTAGAGCCCAATCTTCAATTAAATTATATGTAATGTTCGGTGTATTGGAAATAAGTGATAAATTATTATCTACTATGGGGCAGGATTTATTGAATGTGTTGTTTAGTTATAATAATGTGGTATTTACAGATTTGAGATCAATGTCACAATTTATATTATTTTATGGCCTAAGTTTGATTTATTTAACAATACATACAGTGGTACTCATATATCAAACAATTTCATTAAATGTTGCAGCAAATTCTTATTCTAATTCATTATTGACATTGCTTTTGTCAAACCAGTTTGCTGAGATTAAAGGTTCAGTCTTTAAGAAAATCGATCGTGAAGGTTTATTTCAAATGAGTTGTGCAGATGTTGTGGAAAGATTCCAGCTTTTAACAATGTTGACTATTATTAGTTTAAGGAACCTGGTACAACTAGGAAATGATACTGATAGTATTGGGCTTTTACCAAATAGTTCATTTACAAGTTGGAATAAAGCTTTGGGTATAATCTTTGGTCCAACTACTATCGTTATTGGAAGTGAATTATTAGTTGATTGGGTTAAACATTCATACGTTACCAAGTTTAATAAGATAAGACCAAAGATTTATAGTAAATACCTGAATGTTCTATCTATTGATATCATTGATAATTTCAAGATCAGAGTTTCAAATAATAATGATGATAAAATCCAGCATAGAACTGGACTACCATTGCCTGCTTTATTTGTTTTATTTATTGTCATGTCCAAACATTCATTAGCTTGGTTCTTATTTGATTCGTCCAAGGGCTCGACATGGAGAAGCCAATTAATTTTTACAAACTTATTAATATTGATCTTCACATACATTACATTATTACTATTCAAATTATTATTAGAACTGATATTAATCAAATGGTCAAATTTGAGAGTTAAAAAGATGAACATTGAGAAGCAAGAACATGGAGTTATACCAGAAGATGATTATGTTCCAGGATTAGTATCTGGTGGGATGGGGGCAGTTGATAATACATCAAGACAATTGCTATATGACTCTAACGAGAATGTACCACCTAGTCTATCAGAGGTTAGACAAAGTAAAGAACTCAAGACTAACGGTAATTTGAGTGAGGTTAGCAGGTATAGAATGTTTTCTAAGAAGATATGGTGAAATTACCATAATAATGAATGATTATGATTTTGAGATTTTTAGGCGGAGGATAATATTTTCCTGAGATTGTAGAAATTTGCGAAATACATCGTAAAGAGATGCTTCAAACGCAGTAATTAAACATTATTTCTAGTAAAGGGCAATTTTAGGCCCAATATACTTATATCTGATCTTGTAATTCTTTCGTTCACGCTCACCTGACGAATATTCCCTTATCACCCATTCAAGCTATTTCCGTTAATATTTTCCGCATTGAAAAAAACACATGAGTTTCAAGGGTTCAACAATTTATATCAGATAAGTATAAAAGTTGGACATCTGCTGATATCTGACGATGGACCTCAATTCAACTTTAGCTGTACAAATTGCTCTCTAGGGATGCTACTTAGAACAATCTTATCAACGCTCATACTTGCGGTCCTAGCTTATGCTGATGAAGACTACACAATCATTGGAAGTTTGATCTATGGAAGACATAATGATCGTCCTGCAAAACCAGCTGAATATTTGACACCGATTGGTGCTGAATCTCAGTATAAAATTGGTCAATTCTATAGAGAGAGATATTTTGGCTTGGACTCATCAAATAAGAAAGTCCATGATGACGATCGTGATAATTCCACTGTGATTTCAGCATTAGATGGAAATGGGTTGTTTGTGAATGGTCAAATCTATGCTGAAGCAGTCTCTTCAAATGTGATCCTTTTTAGCCATTATGCATTTTTGCAAGGTCTTTACCCACCACAAGATGTTGATGGTACTTCAGTGGGTAACTTGACATTAGCTGAAATTGCTAATGGTAGTGTTATTGAGAATCCATTGAATGGATATCAATATATCAAGTCGAATATTCAAGAAAATGCAACCGACGGATATATTTGGACAAAGGGGGATAAGAATTGTCCTGCTTCAGATAAAGCTATCGAAGACGTTGAGGAAAGTGATGAATTTAAAACATTAAGTAATGCGTCAAAAGATTTTTACAACAGTATTAGTGATATGTCGTTCATCAGGGAAAAATTTTCCAAGGATGAAATCAATTTTAAACATAGTATGAATATATTTGACGAAGTTTGGGTTAACTCCATCCATAATGAAACTGTTTCTAAACAATTCAATGATTCTTTAATCTCCACTATTCAATTCTGGGCTGATAAATATCAATGGTTAATAAGTGATAACACCGTAAATACAAACTTAACGATCGGTGCAAAGACATTAATGGGAAGAGTATTGGATAAACTCATGACCACGAAGAATCAAGGTGAACCTTATTTGAACTATCTCACTGGTTCTTATAACACAATGTATCAATTGTCAAGTATTCTTAATTTATATAATGCAGATTTGAAATTCAAAACAATGCCAAACTATGGATCTACATATGTTTTTGAACTACTGAACAATACCAACAATGATACATTTGTTAGATTTAATTTCAAAAATGGTACACAGGAATTGAATTCATATCCATTATTTAATTCAACTGAGCATTTACTATCATGGGATGATTTTGTTTCACAGGTGGAAAAAATCGCCATACCAAAAGTTTCAAGTTGGTGTGATGCTTGTGGATATGATGATATTAGCTCTGATAATGTGCTGGATATGTGTATTGCTTCGTCGGATTTGTACGAGGATGCTCAAAATCTGGAAAATGAAGGTGTTGATTTATCTTCATTAAAACCTGAAAAATTGACCTTAGCAGGAGCTGGTGGTATTGGAGCTGGTGTTACGATCGGTGTTTTTGCAATAATTGGAGGACTTGTATTTTTGTGGAGGAAACTGCTAAAGAAGAAGGAGAATAAAACTATTTTACCAACTAGTAACTCAGATGTTTCATCAAGTGATGATAGTCATTTTGATGATTTTGAAAAGAGTTCAAACATCTAATTAAAGAGCTAATAATATATTTTTTGATTCTGTTTTTGAAATATATGAAATGTAGAACCAGCTTGATACACCCCCCTAAAAAGTGCTACATTTAGATATTTGTTTCAAGTACTTATTCTTTAGTTAATATAATCTCACAATCTGATAGCTCATATCCGTTTATATGGTAACGGGATCCCGCTTCGAATCCCGCTCGAACAGTTCTCCTAAATTTTCCGAAATCGATTTCTTTTTAAAAATCCAATGAAAAAAAGTGGATTGGAAATCACCTTATACGATAAATAAAAAGTGAGATACAAATCTTTAGCTACGTCTTTGAGCTTTAGGAACTGGTAGACAAAGAGTATCATGTCATCTACACTTTCGAGATCGCAGTTCTTCTTCATGAGAAACTCGGCTGTGTTGAAAACAGCAAGAGCATCATGTATTTCGAATTTTATCATACCTTCACCATCATCAGGTTCAGCCGTTGGTTTACAATCTAAAAAAAATGGATTACTTTCTACAAATTCCAAGAAATTATCACCATTTGCTTCCATAAATAAGTTTCAAAGAAATTCTATCCGTCCAATAACTACATCCTCTGTCAATAAATCAACAATAACTGCTGATACAACAATAAATTCTTCCACTATTGGTAACACTACATCAGAAACTGAAAACCAATCAAATTCATTTAAACCTAAAAGATCCTTATTAAACACTTCAAAATCAGTTGGTTATTGGCTTATAGGTACTTCTGGCTTAGTTTTTGGTATTGTTGTTCTTGGTGGTCTCACACGTTTGACCGAATCTGGGTTGTCAATTACAGAATGGAAACCTGTAACTGGTACAATTCCACCATTAAATCATAAAGAATGGGAAGAAGAATTTGCAAAATATAAAGAGTCTCCAGAGTTTAAACAATTAAATTCACATATAACATTAGAAGAATTTCAATTTATTTTTTTCATGGAATGGGCTCATAGATTATGGGGAAGAGCTATTGGTATGGTTATGTTATTACCAGCTGCATATTTTTATTATTCCAAAAAGACATCACCAAGAGTGAATAGAAGAATGGTTGGATTATTAGCATTGTTAGGATTACAAGGTTTCATTGGTTGGTGGATGGTTAAATCTGGATTAGATGAAGATGATTTAAAAGAACGTAAATCAAAACCAACTGTTTCTCAATATAGATTAACTACACATTTAGGCGCTGCATTTGCATTATATATGGGAATGATGTGGACTGGTTTAGAAATTCTTAGAGAAGCTAAATGGGCCAAAGATCCAAAAGTTGCATTAGAGTTATTTCAAAAATTAGATAATCCTGCTTTGAAACCTCTTAGAAATATTTCATTAGCATTAATTGGATTAACTTTTATAACTGCCATGTCAGGTGGGCTAGTTGCAGGATTAGATGCTGGATTAATTTATAATACTTTCCCACATATGGGAGATGATATAATTCCTTCTGGGAGAGAATTAATGGATGATACATATTCAAGAAAAGAAGATAAATCTGATAAATTTTGGAGAAATATGTTAGAAAATCCAACCACTGTTCAATTAAATCATAGAATCTTAGCAATTACTACTTTTTGCAGTGTATTGGGGGTTCATTTATATGCTAATAGAATAAAATTTTTATTACCAAAATCTGCTAAGACTTCATTACATGCCATGATGGGTATGGTTACATTACAAGCAGCTTTAGGTATTTCCACTTTAATCTATTTAGTTCCAATTCCGTTAGCATCAGCACATCAAGCAGGTGCATTGGCATTATTAACATCTGCTTTGGTATTTGCTGCAAATTTAAGAAAACCAAGAAGTGATATGAGAATATTGACTTCAAGTTTATATGTTCAACAATTGAAGAGAGCTAAAGCTAATTCGGGTTCAAAGATCTTGAACGAAGCATCTAAATTGGCAAAATAAAAATGAAGAAAATAAAAATGCCAATAAAAACAAAAAAAATACGGATTTGTATATATCTTGTAAATAATCATAGTATAATGTCATATAGATTAACAATTGTTATAGTTTTGTAAATAAGTACTATGATTTTGTAATTGAGATACTGCAAAACACATTCGCGAAGACTTTTGTGAAAATCAAATTGGTGGGAAATTGAACAATTTTATCAAAATAATGCACAATTTACAACTGAAGAAATTATATAATAAGTACTAGGATTTATTTAAATAAGCCATGCTTTTCCTTTCATTTTTCAAGACTTTAGTTGACCGTGAGGTGAGTATAAACAGTTTAGATGTTCTATGGGGACGAACTGGATGTTTTGAAACTGATGAAATTGAGTACTAACAATTGAAGGTTACCGTTGAAGTGAGTGAACTAAAATAGAGAATGCATTTATGATATTCAATGAATATGATGAATGAATGAACGCATGGAATATATACTAACATTGGTTACAGCTCAAAAATGGTATTGAGTTAAAAGGTACATTGAAGACAGCAGATCAATATTTCAATTTAAAGTTAGATAATGTTTCCACCACAAATGAATTAAAATTCCCACATTTATCATCCGTTAAAAGTATATTTCTAAGAGGGTCAACTGTTAGATATGTTTATATAAGTAAGAATGATGTTGATACCAATTTACTACAGGATGCTGCTAGAAGGGGTGAGTACCATTAATTATTCGAGTTTTCAAAGAAGAATTTTGTCTTATTAACTATATGAAATAGAAGCCATGGCTAACTCTGGTAGACCAATCAGTGGAAGATGAGGTATTAAATGTGTATTATAAATTGAAGGTAGGTCTAGTGTGATTTAAAGTGATTAATGTAGATGTAACGTAGAGATTAATAGTGATGGAAACATTCATAGTGAATAGTCTATACTTCCGAGGATATGGAATTACCGTATCCAGCATATCCGAGGTGGTTATTTAGTCACGTGCTCATTTACTTCCTGCTCCACAACACATTGTTCGAACGGCGGTTCCCACTTTGCTGTAATGGCCAATAGTGGAATCGTCTGCATTTTGCTCACTGAATTCTGTTCCAACAGACGCACGTGTCCTGGTTCGATTCCCGCGGAGAGGCATCTGCTGGCCACGAGAAATCTGGTTAGACAGACGCTGGCAACGGCAGCTGGACCGCTGAAGGGGAGCAATCCAGCACAGCACAGCTGCCCGTGGGAAGGCGCTCAGGACGGCACGGCCCTGGCTTAAGGAACTGTAGGCAGAGAGCGCGGTGGAAACCATATTTTTTTTTTGGCTTGATGTATTTTTTTTATTATAATATATTTATTTATTATATTGGAAAATATTTTGATCTTAGCAATACTTCACCGACACCAAGCATTTATATTCCCCAACCAAACCATGTCACAGCCTAAGAAGAGAAAAGAGTATGAAGTCCTGACACTATATGATGTATGCTCTGGGAAACTCAAAAATACACGGAAATCTCCAGATGAAATACTCGCTGATAGACGATATGGAATGGAAAATGTCCCCATCAAATTACGTGATTCTCAATTCAATTTACCAGATTCTGATTTATTACAAGCTATCCATTATTATATTGCAATGAAATATCCAAAGAAAGAACGTATATTTGAAGAGAGTTCATTATTGACAATGGGGTTGTTGATTGATCATTGGGTTGATGAAATTTTAGGTGATTCTTTTGGTTTATTTGCAGAATTTACAAATGGGAATGAACGTTCATCTATTAAAGAATCTTATAAAAAAAGTTTGGAAACATTGAAAGA
>JAKTWW010000271.1:0-39430 GCA_030582255.1 Hansenula subpelliculosa
CTGTCTGATCAAACAAAAATTTTCTAATTTCAAGAAAAGAAACACTCCAACATTTTCAAGAGGAGAGGTGAGCTATATCTAGCTATATTTTATTTTATTTTATTTTACATTTATTTTATCATTTTCTTTTATCAAGTTTATTTTAACACTCCATATTATCAATCGTTGTTACAATTTATTATCCATCTTAAGAAAATACAAAAACAAAACATTTTATATTCATTTTATCATTTCAAATATTTTATTGAGGTTTCAACAACACAATCATCCATCCAAGTTTAAGAAAGATTCTAAACTTTCCAATGAGAATCTAATATTATTTCATATATTTCATATGACTTTATAGTCACAAAAAGGAGGGGTGATGTTGTATATTCAATTAGGTATCAAAGGCTCAGATTACAGATTACATAATCATTTATGATTAGGTAAACAAGAATTTGATATTATACATTCTTAGATTTATCATTAAACATTCTTGGAAATTTGTCTATAAATTTGGTATAATTTCCACCTTTATTCTTTATTATATAGTTTTTATAATCAACAACTGTTTTCATTATTATTATTATTCTCACTATTATCATCGTATTTTAAATACAAAATCAGGTAGAAACAACAATGTGTTGTTAAATCCGTCAACTGGTCAGAATGAGAGCTCAAAAATAGTAAAAATTGAAATTTCCTTTAAATTTTGGGCTTTTATTGGCTATTCAAGTCCAGGATAATAATTATCAGGGCTTTAGCTTTCTTATGAATGTATTTTTGTGTTTTTTGGAGTTTTTTTGAACTTTGAAGTTTTATTTTCAAAATTTTAAGGAATTAACATTTTAGAAATTAACTTCAAAATTATTAATAATATAAAATAACAAAAGGAAGAATTCGCATGATGATGATGATTGTCTGATGTTTTGTTCTTGAGTCGACACAATGTTATTAGTATTTAAATTATGAACACCAGACATGATTACAGTACAGACTCAACTTATACAAACGAACGTTGATTATTTTTTTTTTTTTTTACTTGATCTAATGTTTATTTATGCTTTCTATATAATTTTTTTAACTAGTTTTTATCTTCTTTTATACCTTCTTTTGTTTTGGCTCTGGTTTATTTAGAACGGAACTTCCTATTTTTGTAGACTATGGTTTATCCTATTGCTAGTGATCCGCACGTGGAAAATTAATTATTTTATAAAATTTCTTTAGCCGAAAAGACCTATGACCACTGAAATTTAAATATATCATTGGAAAATTTAATACCAAAAGCAATCTTAATTAATTAAAAGATTTGGTCTCATTTTAAATGCTCAATTCGAAATTACACAGATAAAACGATACATGATTATAATTTGGCATAAAAATTCGCGAAATATAAAATCTTCACTCTACAACCATAAATAAGAAAGATTCTTCATTATCATACTAAACCAATTTTGGACAGTATAAAGATTATAGTACACCAATTTATGTAGATGAATACATGGAGTTGTAGGATCACTATAAGTCCCTCAAACCCTTGATTACTGAATTAGCTGGTTGATATGATTACGTACAAGCAAATTGGATATTTATTATAAATGTCATGATGATTTGTCATTTACAATATTACAATATATATCAATTACATTATCTTAACTCATTGGATGTTTGTCTTTGAAGATGCTTTACTCTTAATGATTGATGAGATTTCAAATAAGGAATTTCAATCAAGATTAACGATGGGTTAATGATCTGAACGACACAAGATAATGACGATGAATTATATTTGTTGTTAATTTGAAGCCAAAAAAATTCAAACTAGTTGGTTTTTAACTAGTTGATACCTGACTACTTACAAGTGGTAAATATAATCTACAAACAAATTTATTAAATTTATAAGAAACATATTTTATCTATAACTGTATTAAACACTTTCTTCCTTTGTAAGAAAAACCATGCTAAAAAATTAAAGAACAAAAAAAAAACACAATAAAAAATCAGAATAAAGAATTAATTAAAAAAAAATTTGAGTAACAAAAGTTTAAAAACTTTAGTCAACAAACTTTTTAAAATTCTTCATCAGATGAAACATAAGCATCACCTAATTCCTTCTTCTTTTTCATTCTTTCCTTCTTCTTCTTTCTTAATTCAGCAGATGATAATTTAGTCTTCTTTTTAGCTGAAGCAATCTTGTTACCCATAGCATCAAATTTATCACCTTCATCTTCTTTCTTTTCTAATCTTGGACCAGCACCTTGACCAGAAACCCAGTTATGACCTGATGGAGTCATTTTACCGTCTAAGACAGCCCAAACTTCTTCAGTTAAATCTTTAGTGAATTCAGCAGAATGAGTAATGATAATAATACCACCTTCAAAGGCTTTCAAAGCTTTAGATAAAGCACCTAAAGAATCACGATCCAAATAATTGGTTGGTTCATCTAAAACGATTAAATGAGGTCTTTGCCATGTACAAGCAGCTAAAACTAATTTAACTTTTTGACCACCAGATAAACCTCTGATTCTTGAATGGGAAACTAATTCAGCATCTAGACCCAACATAGCACAGTGGTTTTCAATTTCTTTTCTGGTTAAAGCACGGAATTGACCTGAAGCTAAAGCTTCTTTCATATCAACTTCAGCAACCATCTTAGAATGTGATTCAACTAATTCACCTCTTGGAATCCAAGCGTTATCAACAGACATCATTGGAACCCATCTTTCATTCTTCATACCAATGTTATCACCTAATAAGAAAGAACATTCATATTCATAAGTGTTTTTGAATTTTCTTCTAGAATGGATACCAGCAATACGTCTTGGTGAACCTTCAATCTTGAAGATTTTCTTCATACCTTCTTCATCATTTTCATTAATAGTTCTTGAAGCACGATCCATAGTTTCTCTATCTTCACCAGTTTGGAATCTCCATTGGATATATTCAGATGGAGTCTTGTCTAAATGAGAATCAATATGAGCAAAAGCATGTTGTTTAATGTAAGCAATACGAGCATTTTCATGAACGTAAACTTCACCTTCAGTTGGTAATAATTCACCAGTTAAAACGTTAATCAAAGTAGATTTACCAGCACCATTTGGACCAATAACAGCAATTCTTGATGATAAAGAACATTGGAAATTAATATCTGAAATTTGAGGTTTTGAAGTACCTGGATATTGGAACATCATGTTTGAAACTTTAACAATAGCTTTTTGTTTAGTTTTAACACCTTCTAAGAAACCTGGTTCTGGGAATCTAAATTCTAAATCAGAAGCACCTAATTCATAATAAGATTTAGCAGATGGAACACGTTTAACGAATTCTGACAAGTTACCTTTGTATTTTCTTAATTTGAAACCTTCATAATGGATAATGTATTGAACAACATTATCTAAGAAACCAGAATCATGGGAAACGATAATTGAAGTAATACCACAAGTGTTCAAGTAGTTAACTAACCAAGCAACATTAACAGTATCTAAATGGTTAGTTGGTTCATCTAATAATAAGATATCAGCATTTCTTAAAACAGCTCTAGCTAAAGCTAATTTCATTTTCCAACCACCAGATAATGATTGAATTGGCATAGCAATCATTTCATCAGTGAAACCGAATTCTCTTAATTTATCAGTGATAACTTCTTTAGTACCTAAAGCACCTTCACCGTAAACGAATTCTAAAACGGTAGTATCAGCATCAGTACCATCAATATCATGTTCAACATAGACAGTTCTACATTCTTCTTGAGTTGGGAAACCTTCTAGTTGACCATTAGCAATAGCTCTCATCAATGTAGATTTACCAGCACCATTTGGACCACATAAACCATATCTTCTACCACGTTTCAAACGGAATTGAGTCTTGTTCAACAAGATTTTAGCACCGTAAGCCAATGAAAATTCACAGTTACATAAATCTTCATCTTCATCATCTTCATCTTCGAATTGAGGTGGTTGAGGAATGTTATCAACAGCACGTTTTCTCCATTCATCAATATCAGCTTTAGCTTGTTTTTCATGTAAGAAAACAGTTAAAAATGGAGTTAAATGTTCAAACCAAGCTTGTTGATCAATGACTCTTTCATCAATCAAATCACCAGCAACAGCAGAAGCATAGTTTAAAACAATTTCAAATCTTGGAGCAACTTCAGTTTTTGATTCAGAAAATATGTTAGTCAATTCTTTTTTAGTAACTTCAGTGGCACCAGCATGAGAAACTTCTGGAATGACATCATCAGCACCAATAGCACCAACTCTTCTTAAAGTGTTTAAAGCTCTTAAAGTAACTTCACGAGCTTCTGGATCAGCAATGGTTTGGTAATTTGATTTCAAAGCTGGCAACATCTTATCTAAGAAAGGAGCAACAACTTGTGGATCATCAACCAATTTACACATGTTATCAACAATGACAGCAGCTTTACGTTTGATTGCAGTATCACGTTCAGCTAAACCTCTTGATAATAATGGAACCATGATGGATAAAGTAGCAGTAGTAACTTCAGAAACAAAAGTAGTAGCACCTAAAGTATGAACAGTTTCTGGAACTTCAGTTGGTCTACCAATACATTCAATCAATTTTGGAATGAATTTTTCAATATCCTTGTTGTGAACAGTGGCAGTAGAAGCAGTGATAGTAGCAGTAGCAGCTTTTTTAACTTCTGGTTTGGTATCCCACATAGCTTCAGATAAAACTGGGATTAATTCAGGCATTCTTAATGCAACTTGAGCTTCAGCATTTTCAACAACAGAGGTGATAGCAGCTAAAATTGCAATTTTTTCTTGCCATTTGTTAGTTTCACTTAAAGCAGTAGTTAAATGAGGTAACAAAGCTTTGATAGCATAAGGATCAACAGCTTTAGCAATAGCAAGTAAAGCTTTAGCAGCAGTTTCTCTAATGGTGTTATCTTTTTCACCGGCTTTAGCACAAACAGCTGGAACTAAATCAACAACATATGGTTCAACAGATGGAGTCAAGTTGTTTTCAGAAGCAATGTGAGCAACAGCTTCTAAACCATTAGCAGCAGTTTTTTTGTTTTCAACAGATTTTTTCAATTCAGCAAAGAATTGTTCTGGAACATCATGTTCAATAATGTTACCATTTAAGAAAGAGGCAACGTTGGTTGCAGCGGTATCCCTTTCTTCTGGACCAGCGACACTCAATTTAGAAAAGAGTTCGTTAAGAACCTCAACAGATTGTTTTGAATCAGACATAATGATAGATTTATCGACTGAGGTGTTCCTAAAGAATCAAATGTATTAGGAAAAGAGAGAAAAAGAGGAAGAAAATTTTTTTTTATAGATCAACAACCCAAAAAAAAATTTTGTCCAAAAGAAAAAAAAAAGGAAAAAGCGAAGAGATTACCCGGCACTGGGTTCAACCAAAACTGCTGCTCAAACGGGCTCTTTTTTGGCTCAGAAGTGAGTAGTTTCTTCTTTCAAATGGCTACTGTGATATTTCTTTTGTACTGTTTCTTTTGCAAAAAGAGTGGATTTCTGATTTCTACACAGCGTGGGGCGTGGATGGTACCCATCTCCTGGTGAATATGAATATGAATTGCAAATTCATTTCATTTTGGCCTCTCTTCAATGGCTGGAAAAAAAATTTGTTTGGTGGGAAATTTGAAAAATTTTAATCAGCGGATTACGTCAGCACAAAGGCCCATTTGGGATCACGTGATGAGATTATAAAATAATGTATAATAAGCTCGAGCTCATAAACATGAAGCAATTTTACTGGAGGAAGTTGATATTGAGATGGGATTGAGAGATTATCTGAAGTGTACTGTTGTTTTGTGTTGGGTCTGCGGACGAGCACTCACTTGTCTTCCCAGTCTCTCAATATTATGCTCAAGTTTCAATCCCTTTTGCAATGGTTAATAACGTCTCCTCTGTTATTGAATAGTGCTATAATCACAAAGATTGTGTGAGGTATTTGCTAAAACTCACTTAATCATTTGGTTTCTTCAAATTTCAACCTCCGCTGCACAATGTCCAGTGTATGCTGATAAAAAATAGAGCATTGCTCTTCCAGGTTTACTTTAAGTTCTGGCTTGAATTCAGATCAAGATATAGACCAACCAGCTAAATTAAGCATTCTTGTAGACCCATAATTAGTCTTGATATATAAAGTATATATTGAGTTACATATGTGTTTTACAAAACCTGGAAATTGCTCTATATTACTTGAAACTAAAGCTTTTTCCAAACTTTCTCAATACCCCAGATTCGTATTTTGAGGAAGATTACTAAACATAGATTTTAAAGTCTATACGTATAGGGATTTTGCACTATTCGTTGGTCTTTATAAATGATTAGATACATAGTAGCAAATAAAGTTTCTTGTATTCAATAGCGAAACTGAAAAGACAAACAAAACAATTATTCTTTTCAAAATTTACTATTAGTCAGTTCTTGGTATTAATAAACTTAAGAGCTAACTAAATGCATGTTTCCTCAATTGAGACTATATTTGAACACGTTCCCTAGAAAGAACGAGGACATTGTCCAATTATTCATGAGTGCTTGAAAATTTGAGATAACGATAAAAGAGTATAACAAACTCAAAATTCACACCAATGAGATAATATCTTCCTCATGAGAAAAATGAAGAATTGATCAAATGATTATTTAAGAAACTGATTGGTTTTCTTTTGTTTAACTTTAGTTGATTTTGAAGCAGTCTCAATTAGATTCAATCTTTTAGAAATCAATTTTCGTCTAAACATCTCAACATGGCTTGGAGAACATGAGAAAAACACATAAGAAACACAACGGTTGATACATGAGTCTGAACTCTATTGTAATATCGAGAATCAAATCTATTCTCCAATCATCACAATGTGCTTCATCCGCTTCTGGGATTCTCTATTCAAAAACCAGATGGGCAAAAAATACAAAACTTTTACGAATATGCTATTATTTTATCATTAAATCTTCAAAATTTGATCATCGCACTCTTTCCACCAAATTTCTCAAACTGTGCGAAAAACCACAATCTTCAACCACAACAATAAATTAAACATCAATAGCTACTAACCACACCATCATAATAATACCAATTACAACTCCAATTGAATTAGTCCACCACCCATCACATATAAAGTATGAAACTCTTGAAACTAATAGGCTTTGCCTCATTACTCCATGCTGGTTATTCATCTTATGAATTTTCCCATATCCAAAAATCATACAATACAACATTACCATTCCCACAAGATATAACGTTTGAAGTAATCATAGCTCTAACAATTTTGATAATTGATCTCTTCCTAACACCTGCTGAATCCAAAATTTCATTAATTTCAAATGATGTTTTACAAAATGATTATAAATTGAAACCGATCTTAATGAAGGATGCATTAATTGAAGATGAAAAATTAGGTGCTGGTCCTTTTAAAATTGTTGAAACTAGACCTACTTTTGTTGATGTTTCCCAGAAGAGAAAAGAGTATGCTGAGTGGACATTTAAGAATGAGGAATTGTTGAAGAAGGATATTGAAAAGGGTGATGAAAAGAAGGAGGATGACGAGGAAAAGGCACAAGATTTAAAGAAACAAGTCAAAGAGGAGACAAAGAAGGATGAATCTGCAATTGATGTATCAAATGAAGGTGATGAAACTAAATCAGAGTCAAAATCAATGACATCAACATCGGAATTGCAAAATGAAGTTAAAGAAACAAAATCGAAAAAAAAGAATGGTAAGAAATCCAAAAAAGTATAAGTATAATTCTACGATTTCACAATGTCAACTTTTTAAAAAGAAAATATATAATTTATGTCCATTGAATCATATCTTTAATTGTATATTAAAAAAAAATAATTCATAAAATCATAATGAGAAAATCAATGTAATTATAATGATGATTTCCCTATTGTGCAAACCCGTAAAATATGAATGAAATGAAGATACCAAAGAAGAGGCCAAAAAAAAAAAAAAAGCAAAAATATGTACTAATATATGTGGAAATATGAAATGTAGAATGTAATAATAACAGTAACCGAAAACCCAAATGAATAAAAAAAATAAATAACCCCAACCCAATTAAAGAATTTGTTTTTAAAAATACCTTTTCCCTTGTTTTTTTCTAAAACTTTTTATAGAAATGATACAATCTATCAAAGAATTGAAATTCATCACAAATTAAAATTTCATGATTTTTTTCTTGTGTTGATAAATCCTTCAAATTAACAAATCCAAAATGATAATCTCTCAAGACTGTTAAGAATAAAGAATATAAAACTTTATAATCATGATTTATGATGAAAATATCTAATAAATGATAAGTTGTTTCAAATTTGAAATTTCTAAAAATGTCAAAAATCAAATTTGAATTTAAAAAATTATAATCTTCTTTAAATTCTTTATTATTTAAATATTTCTTCAGAACATTATTTTTAGACAAGTTATTGTTAAATTTATCTAATGTAACTTCATTCAATACACTAAATTTAATCATGTTTGTAAGATTAAAAGATTCTTCTTCATTGAATTTAATCAACAAGATTGCAAATAATAATTCATCACCATATTCTAAACCTCTAATTGATATACTTTTCAATTTAATTAATTTAATTAATGATTTGTTTAATTTTTGATCTTTTTGAAATAATTTTAAAGTTGGGAATATTGTTTCTACAATTCTTTCAATTTCATATTCTTTTGATTCAGAAAATGATGGTATTGATTGTAATTTAGAATTTAATTCTTGATATTTTTCATAATCAGATTCTTTAAAATTATCTTGTAATAAAATATGCCATATTTTAGATCTAAAATTTTCAGGAATTGAAGTTTTGAAAACTAATTTTTTCATTTCATATAAGCTTGAATTTCTCAAAACACCACGTTCATTTAATTCAGCCCATCTAATTATATTTTTTTCTTGAATTGATTTCATAGTAATTAAATATTCTTGTTTCTTTTTATCAATTTTAGCAGCTTTTTCAAACATTTTTGTAATATCACGATCATGTTTTTTAGATTCATCTTTTGATTTTGGTGGTAACCAAATTGGTCTTGTTGAACTAAATGATGTTGCTTTTTCTTTTGAAATGAATTTCATATCTTCTAATCCTAAATCTGAAGCTTCTTTAATTGAACTTGGTAAACTTGAACCTTTAGTTTCACGAGATTGTAATTCTTGTGCAACAAAATTATCACTTGATTGTTGATAAAATCTTGAAATACTTGAAGCTTCATCAGGATGTTGATAAAAATAACTTCCTGTAGTATTTTGATTAATTTTTGGAGAACTTTTTGGACCATTTGGTGTTGAAGGAGCTGATAATGCACCTGGCAATGGAGATAATGGCATTTGAGCAGGTGATTGAGTGAAGACATTTTTAATCATTTTGGAAGATTTACCAGAAGTTGGAGAAAAAATTGTTGCAGAACCTTTTGCATATGGAACATTCCAAATTAAACCATCTTCAAAAACTTCTTCATCTGAATTTACTTCATCAAAATATTTTTCTCTTTGACGAATATTTGCCTTTGTGGAAGTTTTAGAATTTTGTCTTCTTAATCTAAATTTTTGTGATGGTGTTAATGTATTTATAGTAGAATTTGACATATTTGTAGATGAAGCACTTATTGAACTCATTGGAGTTGAAGGACCAATACTTCCTAAACTTGAATATGAAGGGAATTTATTCAATCTTGGAGTTGAAACACCACCACCACCACCAGCAGCAGCTTCTCTTAATTTATTAACACTTAATTGAGATCCATTAGAAGCTGCTGTTTGTAATTTATTATTTGAATGCATTGGAAGATGATGTGATTGATATTTTGTTTCAATAACTGAAGAATTTGATCCATTCAAATGTTGTTGTATTATTGGAGAATTTGCCATTGAAACACTAGTTATTGATGAATTTCTTGAATCCATACCTTCACTATATTCAGAAACATTTGAACTTGTGATTGAATCATTTGAAACAGGTCTTTCCAATACTGAAATTTTTGAATTTGAACAATTATTATTATTATATTTACTCAAAGTTTTAAACATGGAATCACTTGGTCTTCTAGGTACATTTATTCCTAAACCTTTGACATTATTCGGTGATGTACTGTTGGTGTTATTATTATTATTATTATTAATATTATTATTATTATTATTATTATTATGTTGTGTATGATTGTAATTATTTGCAAAAACTTGAGAGGGACTTTTAGAAACTTTCTTCAATGGTTTTGAAGATGTGATATCAATATCATCTAACGTAACTTGATCCATTTTTTCTCTTAGTGTCGAGAGAGTGGTGGATACGGGTTCCGATTGTATTCTATGTTGTTGTAAAGTTGACATTCTCTATGTTGTTGTGTTGTTATAATTAGTCAATTATTTATAGCACTAATTGGGCCTGAAATGTAAAATCAACCAGCAGCAGCAGCAGTAGCTATGAAAATATAAGGAGAATGATAATCAGAAGTGATGATAATGGGTAGATAGCGAATGACTGTTCTGATTAGACCTTTTTTTTCTTCTCAATATTGATATAGCATAGGAAAGCTTTGTTAGTGATTGAGATTGGTTTTTTGTTTGTTTCTTGTTTTGTTGGTTCGTTGAAGTTAAACAACGGAACGATTGAAATTAAGCGAGAGACGAAACAAATCAACAAATTATACCAAATCTTCAGAAACTGGGCCTTTTCAAATAGCAGCAAATTTTCCAAGGGCAAGTAGGACAAATGAAGCGGATAATATGATAACTGGAAACACAGTAGTAATTTGAAGAATAGCGATAGAGATTAGTTTGTATATGAGTTTAGTTTAGTTTTTGGAGAATGTTTGTTTTGCTGATTTTAATTGTTTTCAAAAGGGTTTGTTTTTTCCAAAATTTGGACAAAAAAAGTTGTGTGCGAAAAAAAATCGTTTTTGGCGTAAAAATTCGCTGTGTTTTTCGTTATTTAGCCAGTGTTGCAGCGCAAAAAAGCACCATTTCCACCAAGTGCAAATCGTTAATTGGCAAATAATTCTGAGCGTAGAATCGGAATTAGCGAAGATCATGGATGGACCCATCACTTCGTATTTGCCAGTCTGAAGTCTGAAGTCTGGACTCTGGTGCTGGTCCATGGGCATCCAGGGCGATCCACTAGGCTGGGACGTGGTTGGTTCGATGCTAGACAGTGGTTCCACTTCCACTACTACTACCACTGCATTCACTTTTGTTTCCATGTTCTGAAACGTCCAGTAAAGAGATTTCAGATCTAATACCAGAGCCAAGTTTGCTAGATACCAATAGGCCCCAATGCACTGGTTGCTCTCTGTGCTCTGTCCAGCTGGTCTGTCTGGAGCTGTCTGGGCCTGTCTGTCCAGCTGGGAGACGCGCTCGGGACTCGGAAGCGTCACTCCATGGAGCCTGCTAAATTTAGTTTATTTACTTTAGTTTCTGGACGGGACTGAGACAGAGCCAAATAGACCGGTCCATTTCTCCCTTTATAGCCGATTGATTGAAATTCAAAGCAGTCCAGTCCAAGTCCAGCCAAAGAAAAAATGAACATGTTCCCCCATTGGGCTTTGGCGCAAAACATGCTGCTCATAAGCCAATTCCACCTCCCGCCCATTACGCCCAATGCGGTAATCGCTGGCACTTTCGGCGCAAAAACTCAATTCGCGTATGGTCCTGAAATATGTGTCAAGAAGCCTATTTCATGTTATAAAGAAAAACTTATGGAAACTTTACTTTACTTTACTTTACTTTACGTGTTTGAATGCAATGAAATTTCATTAAGTTTAGTAAAGGGTCCTTTATTTGATGATACATGATCTTTCTAGTTCA
Source organism: Hansenula subpelliculosa (assembly GCA_030582255.1). Classification (NCBI taxonomy): domain Eukaryota; kingdom Fungi; phylum Ascomycota; class Saccharomycetes; order Phaffomycetales; family Wickerhamomycetaceae; genus Hansenula; species Hansenula subpelliculosa. Next base: position 11,769 of record JAKTWW010000271.1, read on the forward strand.
TTAATCATAGCCTAATGACTTGTTGCAATTTGGTGTACATAACTGCATCGATGAGAATATTTGATCTGTTCAAATAATTGTCGATCAAAACCGAGTGTTTTATACGATTCCAAAACTGATAATTCAAATGATTAAATTGTGTATATAAATACATGATTAATATTATTATAAAAGACTTTTATAGAATTGAATTGTGCAAATATTGGTATCTCTTCCTTTTAACCAACATCTAAAAATGAGATGAATGTAAAAAAAATGCAAATGATGAATATAGATGCAATATAATGATTGTAATATTAATGATAAATGACATCTCCTGATTCAATCAGAATTTAATAATGGTTGAGTTTCTGTATCTTTAATTGGTGATTGATCTTTATATAACCAAACTTGATAAAAATAAAGAATATCAAAAACAATTGTACCTGCACTTCCAATTATATATGGTAATTCATTTATGAAAAATCCCCATCTATCTTCACCATATATAAAATCACAACTAACCAAAATAGAAATTGTATAAGTTGCATTACCAAATAACATACATGCAAATAATATTGGTGAAACATCTTCTGTTGATTTTCTTTCATAATTTTTCAATAATTGTGGAATTCTTGAAAAAAAATACAGAGCTGCACCAAACCATGCAAAAAATATACCCCATGTTCTTGAATCTATTGAATATCCACCAAATTCTGTAGAAAAATTACCAATTGGAAAAGCATCACTTTGTCCTATATTTGAAGCAACAACTGCAGCAGGAATTGCCGCCCTTGCAATAGATCCAGATAAAGATCCGGATGATTTTTTTCTATAATCATCACCAGTGGAACCATATTCAATACCATCCTGTGGTTCAATATGACTATGACCTGCGTGGCTATGACTATGACCATGACTATGTCTATGATGATGATTAAAATGTGGATGTTTCTTTAAATAATAACCATAATAATAATATTGTCCAACTAATATACAATCATTAAACAGGAAATATAAAGCAAGTACGTATTGGAAAAACATTTGATCCGTTAAGAAACATCCTATAAAACTTGTAATATCTCCAATTACCCAAACTGAAACTAATATTAATGATAAACCTTCAACTGATTTTTGTTGATAAGTTTCAATTAATTGTGGGATTGATGCAACAAGATTTGATGTAAAACTTGCACCTCCACTAAATGCAGATATTTTACTAACCAATGAGCTGGAATTACACACAGCTTGTGACATTGTTATTGAAATGTGACCTAATGATTTATTGGCTTGAATTTGGGAGAAGTTCTTCAAGATGATGAAGATGTTTAAAAGTGTGAGTAATAAGCGTGGATTGAGTTTTTGACATGGATTAAATTGATAAGATTTTTTTCTGTTTCGAAATCGCGATTGAAATTCGCGGAAGGGTTCACTATGATAGATTCGGCCGACTATAAACATTTATATATTTTATGGGAAAGAAAGTGATTAAACTGTATGATCATAAATTAAAACTATACATTAAGTAAAAATATTAATAAATTAATAGCAACACATCTAAGAAGTGAAAAAAAAAATTATCATTAGATCTATCAAGTTTTGTATAAGGTATCAAGAAATCCAACGACTAATCTGTCAACGACACCTGTTGATGAAACACTACCGGCAACACCGTACAAGGCTGCTGTATCTCCCTTGGCAGCTTCTGAACCTTGTGCCATCTCAACAGCTTCTTTAATATCTTCAACTAATTCATCAATAATTGGAATTGATAATTTGGTAACTGCAAGATGTAATGCTGCTGGTTTTTGTAATGCACTTAAATGCCAACCTTTTGAATTTAAAATATCTGAAATTTGATAAATATTAACTTTTGAAGATTTGAATGAAATTACTGAAGTTATTGGATCACCAATGATTTCTAAATCAGGAATTTCTTTTTGAATTCTTGTTTTTAATTTTCTTGCAGCTGTAACAATATCTTTACATGATTTTGTATATCCATCATCACCAATTTTAACCATTGTGGCCCAACATCCAACTATTAAAGCACCTGGTCTACTACCAGCTAATGTTGGACTACCATAAATACCACCAACCCAATTCGTATCAACATAATATTGTGCTTCTCTTAATTTTGCATCACGATACATTATAATTGATGAACCTTTTGGAGCAAACCCATATTTATGAGTATCACAAGAAATTGAAGTAACTCCAGGAACTCTAAAATCAAATTTTGGAATTTCAAAACCTGCTTTTTCCATATACGAAACAATAAAAGAACCAAGACAACAATCAACATGAACTGGAATATTATATTTTTGTCCTAATGCACCAATACCTTCAATATCATCAATAATACCATGTGGAAAATTTGGTGCTGAACCAACTAATAAAACAGTGTTTTTGTTAATCAATTTTTTCATCTTGTTTAAATCACCTTTAAAAGTAATAGGGTCAACTGGAACATGATGTAATTTAATACCAAAATAATAACCAGCTTTATCAAACCCAGCATGTGCAGTTTCTGGTAAAATTATTTCTGGCTTTGTTATACCTCTATGACGTTTGGCATATTCTTTCGCAGCAAGACATGCTAACAATAAAGATTCAGTACCACCTGAACTAGTACCACCAACTGCATTTTCTGGTGCATTGAATAATGTTAATGTCATTGCAACGACTTCAGCTTCCATTTTACGAACACCAGGGAAAACATCTGGATGTAATTGATTTGCCACACAAAATATTTTGAAAGCATCAGATTGAATTTTTATTATATCATCACCACCATGATAAACAGCCCCGGAAACTCTACCATTTTTCCAATCAGAATGTTTTAGGTCTTGTAATTTGGTTAATTGATCAATGATTTCTGAATCTGATAAACCTCGAGGTGGAACAGATGCAAAATTTTCGACATGTTCATTTTTGGAAATCAATGATGACTCTAATTTGGTGATTGTATCATTAACTTCAGCATCAACTTTCCCTTTAATAACGGGTAATGATAAAAACACTCTGAATAGAAATTTTGTGAACTTGTGGAAAAGAATCTTGAAAAGTTGTTAGCACTTAGATTTTTCCATATGAAGAGGATCTTCAATACTTACGGATAGATACCCTATAATACCATAACCTCTAATATTTAATAGCAATGAGTTGGTCCAACTTAAAGCAACCCTATAATTTGTTAGAGCACAAGTCTATATTATATCCATAATAATAATAACAACAACAACAACAACTTACGAAAAGAATATCAAATCTCTAGTTCTGTAGCATCCCGCGTGTCAGTAAAGGCTTTTTTTGTGGACAATGGAAATCACAATCATACTCACAATTCAAACAATGAAACATGCTTCAAATATCCAATAAATGAGTCAACAGCTTTCAAAGAAATAAACTCTGCACCTTCTATATATTCATGAACATTCCAATTATTTTCTTGACACCACTGAGTTAGACCACTTGTTTTCAAATAATCAACAATGGTGACAATAAAATCATGAGTTAGCAGGTCAGCTCTATTCAACGATTCTTGTATAAGGGGCTGATATGACAACATTTTGAAACCGGCACGATGAATACAAAAGTTCCAATTAGATGAGACAAAATCACAATATTAAGTTAAATTAAGTCTGTCAAAGCAGAATTAGTAAAATTTATACAATCAAAAGTTGTTTAAATGGTTTCTCAGATCAAAATTCTGGTGGCTCGGAAAACACGGGGAAACTACCGCATTGGGAAATGGTTATGCGACGATGCCAGACCGGAGTGCTATAAAATGTACAGATTGACCAACGATAGGGAACGTATAATAATAGACATCAATTCACTATTGAAACCTATATATATGGGGTGGTGCTTCTATAGACACGGCCATTTCTTCCAACGTTCAGCGTGCTAACTTTCTCCTTCACAGATTCACTTAATTTGTTGTTGTAAACTTCGAGGAATTTTAAATTTGCACGTAATTTTTCAACTTCATCAGATGTTGATATCTTTACATCTTCATTCTTTAATTGTCTTAACTTCTTTCCTTGACCATCTAACTTAGCTACTAATTCTTTGTTCTTTGTAGTCAAAGCTTTAGCAATTGTGGATTTTTCTGCTGCTTCAGAAGTTGTTTGTTGATATTCAGATCTCAAAGTTCCACTTTTCTCAACTAATTGTTCATTATCTGACTTCGCCTTTGACAAGAACTCTTCTAGTTCTTTCAATTCAGAATCCATTTCTTCCTCTGTGATGACAGTTTCCCCATCTTTAATTTTCAATAAGTTTTTCTTCTTCTCAGACAGAATCTTTTCACTTTGTTCAAACTTTTCGTATTCAGTTTCTAACCTTTCATATCTTCTTTCAGCAACAGTAGCTTCTTCTTGAAGTTTTTGAGATTCTTTGAAAAGTTGCCCTACTTTCAGCTTGATATTATCTGTTTCATTATGTCTTATGGTGGACCTTAATCTAAGTGGTTTTATTCTTTCTTTGTTTAAATTAATTGTTTTTTCAACGCTTGATATTCTTGCAATGGTTAATTTAGCTAACAATCGATGGTATTCCTTAATTGTTAGTTGTTGTGGTACCACAATCATATCAGTTTTGATTCTTTTATTGGTTGTATTTTCTTTGAAAACAATTGAATAATCTTGATCTAATGATTGTATTATTTCTTCCTTGTGACGCATTTTGAAATCTGGAATATCTGTGATTGGCCATTTGTTTTTAAATGGATCTTGGAAAAACGCTCTAATATTTTGGAAAGAAACACCATATTGTTCATCGAATTCTTTTGTAGTATCAGCACCTCTATTAGCAATTGCAGAATATAAAGTTTTATTTCTTAAAGTCTGCTCGTCATCTAGAGAATGTTGATGTTTGATGAATCCATGATGTTGTGATTGCGAAACAATAATTTTAATAAGTGGGATTGGTGAATCATTTGAATATGATGAATTTGTTGTAGTTCTCAAAAAATTAATATGTGCATCATTTTCATCTAATGAAGGATCAAAACTAATGATAAAATCCAATGCAACATCTTGGAAAAAAGTGGTCTTCAACTGTTGATGTGTTATTAAATGTAATGTCAAGGGGAAAGCTAATTTTTTGGAGTCATCATTTCTTTGACTTTTCGGTACATAATCATCATCTTTTGGATTTTTTTTATCTGCGCCGTTACCATTGGCGTGTTTACCATTCCCATTCTCTTCCTTTTTATTTTGCTTTGGTTCTTCATACAGAGAAGCACCTGAATATCTCTTATAATTGATGTTTCTTCCCAGTATGAAAGCTTCAATCAAATCTAGTTCTTTGATATTATGTCCCACTATAACGACATTCAATGACAAGTCTTGTAAGACATTTAATAATTTATCAAACTTGTTGAATTTATCACTAGCTAAGAATAACCTTTCATGAGACTCCATAAGCAGCAGTTTCTTCGGCATATAATGCTCCACAAGTAAGTAAGGATGATTGGAAACTAGTGTCATGTTACGATATAACAAATTCTGTAGATCCTCATCTGATAACACTGGGAAAGATGTGTCTTCATTTGTTGGCACATTACTAGCATATTCAGACCCAAGACCATTCCCTTCTTCACCACAAAGGTGTTTAGTAATCGATTTTTTGTGTAATTTTACCAATATTTCATAAAGGTCTTTTTGGACAGGTGATAAACCCACAGGTAGATAGTAAACCTTATTCAAGTTCTCAACATTTGGAACTTCATTGTTTGTTGAATAATCCAAAACTTCTCCTGTCGGAGCACCTGACTCCATGATACTGCTTAAGTTCATCTTTATCCCTGTTTATACCAGTTCTATTTGCACAACAAGAATCCTTCTGTGTTGATGAAAGTTTCACAGTTGTTGATGTTTTGGGCATTTGAGCTAAACTTCGAAATTCTTAAAAATCGCGAATTTACAACTAAAAGATGGTAAGAGCACTCCTTCACGACAATCAGCCAAATTTTGACATCAATGGCCTCATAAAGGAATTGTTTTGGCCAGGGCTGGAAAGACAATCGCAAGAAGTTGATCTGGTCAGCTGGAAGGGAAGGTGAGGTTTTATTTGTAATAAGGGCAATAGAAACTTGCTTTCTGAGAATTATTTCAATTTCAAAGTCATTCTTTTTCATCTGCTGCTTTTTGTTTTCGATCTCGTTTAACTGGAAAATCCAATACCTGTGGTGAGATTTTGATACATTACTGTTATTCCAATGAATGGCAATGTGAGTTCAGACACAAGGTATTGATATTGCGGAATCATATATTAACATAGCTTAAGGAACAATCAGTCATTGATATCTACGATATTGAAGATCGAGATGGTGTGAGATTTAATTGGAATTCTTTCCCAGTCACACGAGGTGAGGAAGAAAGAATGTCGGTCCCATTAGGATGTGTTTATACACCATTGATACAGAGAGAAGATCTAGTGAGGATATATAGGCAACCGTTCAGATGTACTAATTGTCAAGGTGTCTTGAATCCATTTGGTTCAATTGACTCAATTGCAAAAGTATGGTCATGTTCTTTATGCTTAACTAGAAATAAATTTATTGGTAATTATGATTTCAATCATGTTTTGGAAGAAATGGACCCTTCAACAAGCTCAGTGGAATATGTTTTACCAGATCCTTTTGCAAGTCCATTGTTATACCTATATGTTATTGATTTGACATTGGAAGAACCAGATCTGGAAGCATTAAAACAAAAGATAATAGATTCAATAGACTCACACCCATATGGTTCATATATTGGTATTATAACATTTGATGAAAACGTGAAATTATTTGAACTAGGGTTTTCTATAATGACCAAGATGCATATTTTCCAAGGTTCTAAATCATACCATTGTCAAGATTTACAAAAAATGTTGAGCATTGTAGATAATAGTTCAAGACCATTTGATAATAAATATGAGAATGTTTTTGGTACGTTAAATAGATATTTCTTACCAGTATTTGATGATACTGCTAAAGAAAAATTAGTGAGGGTATTATCTGGTCTAAAGACAACTCCATTGAAAGTTGAATCAAATAGACCAAAAAGATGTACAGGAGCAGCATTATCAATGGCTTCTGTGTTAATGGAGGGAGCATTTAAAGGCGCTTCAGGACATATATTATTGTTCATTGGAGGACCATGTACTATTGGTCAAGGGAAAGTTGTTGATTTAGAGAAGAGTCATCCAATCAGATCATTTCATGATATAAGGAAAAGAAATGCGTCAAATTTGAAAAATGCCATTAAATTCTACGATTCAATTGCTAAGAGAGCTTCAACAAACATTGATAATGAAAAAATCGGGAAAGATCCAAAGTCATCTTCCATATTTAGTATTAATATTTTTTCAAGTAGTTATGATCAACCTGGTATTTATGAAATGAAAAACATTACAGGATTAACCGGTGGTGTCTTAATAATGACAGATTCTTTTACAACCAATATTTTTAAGGAAACTTTCAACAAAATTTTTGAATTAAATGAAGAAGGTATGGTTGATATGCATGCCAGAGGAAACTTGACAGTTCTTACTTCATCTGCATTAGAAGTTTCCGGTATGATTGGTAATGGATCTAAAATCCCCAATAATGGTGAAAATCATAGTGATGTTGCCATAGGTGAAGGTTTTACAAATAGTTGGAATTTACCATTGATTTCATCAAGACATAGTTATTCCATTTTTTTCAAAGTGAAAACAGTTGCATATGGGAATGAAAGAAGAGGTATACCGAATTCATTATATGTTCAATTTTTAACAAATTATAAGCACGTTGATGGTACATTGAGGTTAAAAGTTACTACATTGAAGAAATCAACTACAAATCAATCAAAATTAGAAGAAAATTTCGATCAATCTACAGCGGTAGTATTATTGATAAAAGAAATCACAGATAAATTACAAAGAGGTATAGTTGAACATTCAGAAGTTTCACAAAAATTAGATGATCAATTAATTCAAATTTGTAAAAAATTTGGTATTTATATTAAGAAAGAACCATCATCATTCCATTTAAATGAAGGATTTTCTTTATTACCACAATTTATATATAATTCTAAAAAATCACCAATTTTGACAAATTTTAATAATACACCTGATGAAAGTACATATTATGTTGATATTTTCCAAAAAGCCAATGTTGATGATTCATTAAATATGATTCAACCTACGTTATCATTATACACTGCCATTGAACCAACGGCCCCACAAGATGTCTTACTTGATTCATCATCATTGATTAAAGACGGTGTCTTGTTGATGGATTCATTTTTTTATGTTGTTATTCATGTTGGTGAGATTGCAGCAGCATGGAGAGATCAAGACTTGGATAGGGAAGAATATGGGAACGTTTATGAAATGTTGGAACAACCTCAAAAAGATGCATTAGAAATTATTCAATCAAGATTCCCATTACCTAGATATATTATCACAGATGAAGGTAAATCACAAGCTCGATTCTTATTATCAAGATTGAATCCTTCAAATAATGATAATGGCGTTGATTTTAGTTTGGGATTGACTACTGATAATAAAGAGATTATATATACGGAGGATATGAGCTTGAGTCAATTCTACAAGAAATTGAGAAACGTTGTCGTTAAAGAGCATTAAATTAAAAGTTTTTAATAATAGTTAATATACATTATAGAGAGCACGTAAGATTTTTTTTTTTTATTGATTTCTGTCATTATATGTTGTAGTTATTCTTTTCAGCTTCATTCAACAATAATCTTTCAATATCATCACCATGTTTCACTAATTTACCATTCTTTCTCTTATGAGCATAATCTATCTGTACTCTTTTATTTAATATGAATTGATTATTCATTTTGGCTAAGGCATTATCTGAATCTTTAAAATTTTTATAATATATGAACCCATACTTTTTCGAATTTCCCTGTTCATCTTTAGCCACTAATGGATTTTTAAAGAAATTACCAAATTGTTTAAAAAGGGTGAATAACAAGTTTTCATCAACTAATTCATCCAAATTTTTAATAAATAATGTTGCACCTATATCTAAACTATCATTATTTGAAGCATTTTGACCAACTTTATTAACCTTTATACTTTTCCCAAATAGCTTTGTTCCACTCATGACTTTTTCAGCATATTCTACATCCTTAACATTTTTAAACTCCACGAATCCATAACCTTGATGCGTCCTTAGGATTCTATCTTTTGGTAAATGTATGTTTTTGATTGGTGCAATTTGTAAGAACAATTCATATAATAATCCTTCATTGACTTTTTCATCCAAGTTCCCGACATATATGGTACAGTCCTGATTTCTATCCGACTCTATTCCTCTTCTCAACATGGCATAAGACCCTCTCTCTGGATTAAACTTTGGTGGAATATCAGTATAATTCCAGCTCAAGCCCTACAACTTTTCATTAATGTATATTAAATGAAAAACACACATCAAAATCTGAGCCGTCCCAAAGCGGAAATACAAGTGGCGGTTACGAGACACTGGCGCATCCAAAAGTTTTCCGCACCAAATACTGGAAAAAAAACTTTTATTGGGAACAATTTCTTCTTGTTTCACTAATTTTTAATGAAACAACGTGGATCTCAGAACCTGTTGAGGGTATTACGTTTTGTAATATCTGATTTGGCATTAGAGGACAGGAGTTGAGCAGTATGCTTTGTGGCAACACAAATGTCCTGTCTCAGTGTGGATTGTCCGTCTTATACTGGTGCCATCTTAGCTTCCGTTCTGGTCCTAGACTAAATACACCACCCAATTAATCACTCATCTATTCGTTATTGCTAACTTATCACCATAATAGAATGTGTTTCATGCCTGGGGGATATCTTTTATAGAAAAAAGCCATATATAATATATTTTTCATTCATCTTTATTCCCACTGATTCGTTGTAGATTTCCCATAGTATTTATTAAAATTGATTTCTCTGTCCAGAGAATATAATTTATCGGAGCTTCTGCCCAACTATCCCCAGCGCTCCGTCCCCAGATTTGCGCTCTGGACAGAGCCCCAGTCTAAAAACGGTGGCGACACGCACAGCAGTCGCCGAGGGTTTCCTGCTGGCTCCCTTCGAGTGTCTGTCCAGCGCTCTGCCCAGCCCTCTGCCCAGCCCTCTGTGCGTGTCGCCACCGGCTGCATTGTCTTGGTGGAAAATTCTCGAGAAGTCTGTGGAAGATTTTCTTTAATTTTTTCCAATGGCTGATTATTTGATCTTGTTCATGGAAACTTGACCCATTTCCATCTTCTTCAACAAGTATTCATTGATTGGAAACTCCATTTTCAAGCCGCTGCTATTTACAAACAAAGCGCTTAGTTCAGTCTAACTCACACTCAGCTCAACCAACAGTTCATTAAAACCACATACAATTCAAGTTTTTGCAACAGTCTAAAGATCGGTCTTTTTTTTAGTTTGCTGCATATCTTAATTATTGGTTTTACTATTGTTTAACTACTTCGTGTGACTACATTGGTTTCTTTCTCATCAATCAATTATACTTTCCATTCAAAGTGATTGAGAATCGCATGCCTCTAGAGTTCATCTTACGTTTAAACCCACCAAAAAAACCAGGATAAGTCGTTTTAATACTCTAATTTTATTATAATTTTTTTGCTAGATTGAAAAAATCTCCCATATTACAAAAAGGAACAATTACAGTTTAAAGGTTTAAAACCAAACAATCACCGAGATATACCTCCCACTCGGTGAAAGAATAAGAATAAATAATAGAAGAGAAAAAACAGAAAAAAAACAAATCAATCATTTCAAGTTATGACTCCAGTTATTTTTAACGCTGGTGAAAATGCCTTTATTGATCATGAATTGTCAGTCAATTTAGATTCAACTGAAGCTTTTGAAGGACCAGAAAAGTTATTAGAGATTTGGTTTTATCAAAGTGAAAAAGATATTCCAAATGATAAATCTTTAAGATCAATTTCATTTGATGATTGGGATAAAATTTTGGATTTAGTCAATTGTAAAGTTTTATCAATCAAATCAACTTCAAAATTAGATGCATTCTTATTATCTGAATCTTCATTATTTGTTTATGATCATAAATTAATTTTGAAAACTTGTGGTACCACTACAACTTTACATTGTTTAAGTTCATTATTTGAAATTGTTAAAAATCAATTAGGTTGGGATTTTTCTAATGCAAATGATAAATTAGAACCTGCAAAAGTTTTCTATTCAAGAAGATCATTCATGTTCCCATTAAAACAAAAATCAATTCATAAAAATTGGACTGATGAAGTTGATTATCTTAATCAATTTTTCGAAAATGGATCTCATTATTTAATTGGTAGAATTGATAATAATCATTGGCATTTATACACCACTGAACCAACTTCAAATAAAACTACAATTCATGATGATGAAGAATTAGATGAAACTTTTGAAATTTTAATGACTGAATTATCACCAGATCGTGCATTACAATTTCATACTTCAAGAAAACCAGGTTTTGAAATTGATGAACAACATGATTTAGGTCATTTCTTGGGTCATTCAACTTCAAATAATACAGGATTGAATAATTTATATAATCATGTGGATGAACATGATGCTTTTGCATTTACCCCTTGTGGTTATTCATCAAATTCAGTCTTGAATGAAGATTCTTATTATACTTTACATGTTACACCTGAAAAAGATTGGTCTTATGCATCTTTTGAAACTAATGTTAATCCATTAAAATATGGATTAAATAATGTTGATGTCTTGTATAAGGTTTTAAATATTTTTAAACCTCACAAGTTTCAATTTACTTTATTTAGTTCAGGTTTAGGAAAAGATTTTCAAGCATTAAGAAAATTAGATCATATTAAAGGTTATAAAAAAGTTGATAAAATTTTGTATGATTTGGATAATTATCAATTATTATATGTCAGTTATCAAATTGATGAAGCTGAAATGATGAATGGATTATCAATTCAATATTAGACAATTATTTAATTGTTGTCATTTTAATTATATTAAACATAAGCTAAAAAGAAATATTATAATATATTGAAGCAGAGAGTTTAGGTTACAAAGAGAAAGGGGATGAAAGAATTTATAATTAAATCATGAAAAAAAAAATAAAAATTTAGTCATTTAATGGAATTTATCATCATTATTATATTTATAATTATAATTATTATTAGTGATGTTGAATTTCAAGATTAGATCTTTTTCTTTTTTTTTTCGGTATAATGATTTAATTTTTGTTTGGGAGGACAAGTAATTATTCATTATAAGTTTTTTTTTATGTTTATGTGTCATAAATATGTCGTTTTATAGGTTTATATTTTGATGAAATTTATATATTATATCAAGTTGCTATCAAGTTGCTTACTAGACATGTAGATTGTTCATGATTTGGCCTGAGATATTTTATGTGGTAATTAAGAACTCATATTGAGATCTTTTGTCCTGATAGTTCTCTGGTAATATCGTTGGACAGAATTTTATATGAAGCGACAGAAAAGTTAAATATAATCATTTATTTATTAATTCAAGCTAATTCTTTTTTTTTTCTTGTTTATACCAACAACTTATTTACTTCACAAAACCAATAATATACATAATGTCAAAACAGCAGAGAATAGGAAAAGCCCCAAATAGTTCAAACATCTCTCAAAGAGCAATATCATCAATGTTCAGAAGACGTAATAGACGATTCATGCCAAAGAATCATCAACCTAGATCACCCATTATGAGACATACAATTGAACGTTCATCGAGGATTGAAGATGATGAGTATTTCCAAATGATATTTACACTCTTTGAACCGAGAAGAATTGTTGATACTCCAATTCGTGAGAATAACTTACCTTTAGGTGAACCATGTGAACAATTAACGATGTATAAACCAACTGTTGGATTATATAAAGAAGATGAGGGAAAAGAAGAGACATCAACTGAAGATTCAGATTTGGCGCAATTGATTAGTGGTTTAAGCATTAATCATAGAGGTAATAATACTAAACAAAAGCAAACTGGAGCGAAAGGTGGTGGTATTGGAAAGCCAATTTCACGTAATTCAAAGAAAACTGAAGCTAGAGTTGTCGATACTTCTCTTGATGATGTAGCTAAATTGATGACTAGACTTAATATTCAGTCTGGTTCAAAAAATGTTGATTCCAAAAAAGTACAAGATGGCAAGAAAAAATAGAGATGTTTTTCTAGTTGATGATAATCCATGATTGATACTTACGTTATAGGCATTCAAAAATTAGTTATTCAGATCCACTTTTATGGCTCATTGCACAGATGAAGTAAACTGAGTATTGACTGGAATGCCCCATTTTTATTTTAGTCTAGCACAAGCACTGTTGAGACTAATAATGCACAAAGAAGATCATATACAAAAGCAAAAATTTAAAAACAAAAAAAAAATATAATAAATGGTCCCTAGCAGGATCGAACTGCTGATCTTGGCGTTATTAGCACCACGCCTTAACCAACTGGGCCAAGGGACCGATTTATATTTGGGGGAAACCCACACTGTGTCCAGTTGGTCACTTGGACGTGGCCCTACCGCAAAATTATATTAGTGCGCGAATTCAGATTTTGTTGTCTTTTCTAAATAACCATGAGCCCATTCATTTTCCATATCCAATTTAGTTGTTTGAAATCTTGGTTAGAACTTAGGAAAGTATCAATGGTCTGAGAGAAGCAATTAGCTATTAAAAGTGGTGAAATGATGGTTTAGGAAATACATCATCCACATTAAGAATATTGTTTCAGAGGTCAAAAATACATGATCTCATAGGGTTTAAGTAATTGAATAATATTGTAGATTTTCAGAGTATTTTGCGCTTGGATTAAGAGTTCTTCATGCTTAAGTCCAGGGAAAGGGGGAATATATGAAATGATTGAAAGGCAACTATCTGGTATAACAGCTGATGGGATGTAAAAATGATGTAAATTTATCAATATTCTTGATATTCTTGTTTTCGTCAATGTTGACTTTTCACAACAATTCGTATGTGATAATAAATAAAGTAGCTTTATAATCATTTCATTATATTGAAATATTTCTTGATGAGTGCTATCAAAAGATTTAATTTCACTACTTATTGTCTTGATGTTCAAAATTAGCTTCTAAAATACATTTGTTGACGATGAATTCATATGGTGATGAATTCGGATACCTAAATAAATAAACAACTAATATTCACATACTATTGAGATCATTTGAAGATTTCAATATTGTAGAATTACGACATGGATTAGTTGTTTACATTAAATCATAAACAATCAATATGTTGATAATGGACCGATCGTTAAATTTAATGAAATAAATATATATATATATATATATATTTCAAATAAAACGGGGCAGATTTCAAATGACCTACCAGATTTATAGTATAACTACTATCAAATTATACTTTAATATCATAATTATTATCCACCATTCCCCCTTAAATGATTAAATTATAAAATGTTGTACTTAATTCCAATTTCCTATAGTTTTAATAACCCGGTTCGCGCACTTTAAAGGGTAACGGGTCATCGGTCAGCGCACTTTTTTCCCAGAATTCAAAAAAAAAAAAAATTTTTAGAGCTTAATAGAGAGAGTGTATGAAAAATCTAAATTGAATAACAAATAAATATAAAGTAAATAATACTTTAATTTTATTCAACTTTGAATTTCCAGTTCTCAAGATGGCTAAGAAGACCATGGTGAATAAGTCTGTTGAGGCTCCAAGAAAGAGAAAGATTGAGGAAAGTGTTGAAGATGTTGAATCATCTGAACAATCTGAAGATGAAGAATTAGATCAAGATGAAGAATTAAATGTTAGTGGATTAATTGATGATGAAGCTAGTGAAGATGAAGATGAAGATGAAGCTAGTGAAGATGAAGAATCTCAAGGTGATGATGAATCTGAAGAAGATGGTGAAAAAGGTTCTGATTCTGATGAAGAATTTAATAAGATGTTGGGTAAAGAAGAAGAAGAAGTTGAAAATATTAGTGATTTAGAATCATTAGAATTTGAAGATGAACCAAAAGATAATACTTCTTTAAGTGATAAATTATCAAATATTCGTATTCGTTCATTAAGTGATGCTTCTTCTTCTTCAAATGGTATGAATCAAGAAAAAGAAACAACATATATTGATGGTACACCAAGAATTATTAAACCAGAAATTAATCCAGTTTATGAATCAGATGATAGTGATCATGAAAATTTCAATACAATTGGTAATATTCCATTATCTGCATATGAAGAGATGCCACATATTGGATATGATATTAATGGTAAAAGAATCATGAGACCTGCAAGAGGTTCAGCATTAGAACAATTATTAAAGCATATTGATTTACCAGAAGGATGGACAGGTTTATTAGATTCAAATACTGGTGGAAATTTAAAATTATCAAAAGAAGAGATTGAATTAATTAGAAAATTAGAAAATAATCAATCAACTGATGATAATATTAATCCATATGAACCAACTATTGAATGGTTTACATCAGAACAAGAAGTTATGCCATTAACAGCAACACCTGAACCTAAAAGAAGATTTGTCCCATCAAAACATGAAGCTAAAAGAATCATGAAGATTGTTAGAGCAATTAGAGAAGGACGTATTGTACCAAAAAGGGAAAAATCTAAAGAAGAAGAAGATGAAGAATTTAATTATGATTTATGGGGTGATGGAAATTTAGAAAATAATGATCATATTATGACTTTAAGAGCTCCAAAGATGGCACCACCAACGAATGAAGAAAGTTATAATCCACCAGAAGAATATTTAATGACTAATGAAGAATTAGAAAAATTTAAATCAATGGATCCATCAGAACGTGAAAAAAATTTTATACCAAAAAAATATGGATCATTAAGAAAAGTTCCAGGATATGAAGAAAGTATTCGTGAAAGATTTGAAAGATCATTAGATTTATATTTAGCACCAAGAGTTCGTCATAATAAATTAGATATTGATCCAGAAAGTTTAATACCTGAATTACCATCACCAAAAGATTTAAGACCATTTCCAATTCGTTGTTCAACACAATATTTAGGACATAAGGGGAAAGTTAGAACTTTAAGTATTGATCCTTCAGGATTATGGTTAGCAACAGGTGCAACAGATGGTTGTGTTAAAATATGGGAAATTTTAACAGGACGTGAAATTTATTCATTAGATATTATTGGTAAAGATGGATTAGAAGATGGAGATCAAATTGAATGTGTTGAATGGAATCCAGATCAAACTACAGGGATTTTAGCAATTAGTGCAGGTGAACATATTTATTTAGTTTCACCTCCAATTTTTGGATTTGATGTTGAAAATCAAGGTAGATTAAAATTAGAATCAGGATTTGGATTTAATAAATATGGTAATGTTAAAAAAAATGATATGAATATTAATGAAGATTCTGATATTGAAGAAGAAGAAGAAGATGATAATAATAATAATAATAATAATAATAATAATGTTGGTAATAAGAAAAGGGAATTTGCAAGATGGGTTAAACCAAGTGAAGAAATGATTTCTCAAGGTATTGTTTTATCAATTATTTGTCGTAAAGTTGTTAAAAGTATATCATGGCATAGAAAAGGAGATTATTTTGTTAGTGTTTCACCAGATTCAGGAAATTCATCAGTTTTAATTCATCAAATTTCAAAACATTCATCACAATCACCATTTAAAAAATCTAAAGGTATAATAATGGATGTTAAATTTCATCCATTTAAACCACAAATTATTGTTTGTTCTCAACGTTATATTCGTATTTATGATTTATCAAAACAATTATTAATTAAGAAATTACAACCAGGTGCAAGATGGTTAAGTAAAGTTGATATACATCCACGAGGAGAACATTTAATTGCATCATCATATGATAAACGAGTATTATGGCATGATTTAGATTTACAACAAACACCATATAAAACATTAAGATATCATGAAAAAGCTGTTAGAACAGTTAAATTTCATAAAGGAGGATTACCATTATTTGCAAGTGCAAGTGATGATGGAACAATTCATGTTTTCCATGGATCAGTTTATGATGATTTTATGACAGCACCATTATTAGTTCCATTAAAGAAATTAACTGGACATAAAGTTATTAATAGTATAGGTGTTTTAGATATAATTTGGCATCCAAAGGAAGCTTGGTTGTTTAGTTGTGGTGCAGATGGTGTTGCCAAATTATGGACAACCTAGGGTCGAACTTAGAGTGGGGAGCTTAGAGATTGAGAAATGCGAGGTGTTTGATTGTATAGTTAGATAAAAGTTATTGCATTATAATTTGTAATCCATGTAGTGAATTGTAGATTTTTGTAAGTTATGTGTCTGTGTTTTTTATTTTTAACCGTGATATCCAGAGACACCCATTTGATCTACTTGGATGTAATTTGCGTTACGTACGTATTGAATGGGTATTTGTTGCAATATGATGTTAGTGATACCTTTTATCAAGATGTAGTCTATCATTATATTAAAATGAGATGATTCTTGATAGAAGAGACTTGTGAATGTTATTCCCATCACCATAAAGTCACTTGATTCAAAGAAAATCCTGTCTTTCCCTGATCCAAGGCTGAATCCATGATTAACCACACTAGAAAAGCCCTTTCAATTGATGATCCGACAATAAATTTGTTTTATTTCGCAATATTGGTAAATCAGGAAATGGCTGAACTGGTGAAAGTCATGGATGACTATTGGGATATCTGATAGGACGTGGTTGTCTCTCAAAGCAAGATCATAAGATTCTGTAGTTGAGTAGAGTGGAGTAGTAGAGTAGAGTGTAGTGTAGTAGAGTAGAGTATACGATGGTTCAATGACTAGACCCCAGATCATGAACATGTGCACCTCTGGTGAGTTGTGTATTGGATTCTTCAATCATGGAAATTGGATATGTGATCGGATCAAGACGACTTCCGTCAAGACGACTTGTGCTTTGAGCTCAGAGACATGGATCGCTTCAGGAGGAATGGCCATGGAGCATCAAGACACTGGGAACACTTTGAACACCTTGAACACTTTGAACAGTGAAGAGTGTGTTGGAGTTAAGCACTGGTGAGAGCTGAGTCTTATAGCCAAAGCTCTGGACACAGTCTGGAGTGGTTGTTGAGGACGGTCTTTAGGGCAAAGCCGATGTCTGGAGAAGCGTGCAGTGGCTCTGTCTGAGCAGCTGTGGGTCAGTATTCCAGACCAATGGAGTGCCAATTGCCAATGGAACACACAGCTGTCCACACAGCTGTCCAACATAACATGCCCTAACTCAACAACGATCATGGAGCTGTTCTGTTCTGTTTCTGTTTCTGTTTGTTGTTGGCCATGGCTTAATCTCCGAAGCCATAACCATTGGTCCTGGAAAGTAAAGTATAACTCGTGAAGCAGTTCAACAAGTGGTGGGTGTAGTCTAAGTGCTATGGAGCAGAAGTACTGTGTCATTGAAGGTATGTGTACTATACTATACTATACTATACTATATTATACTATACTATACTACAACACCACCTCCCCTGATACTCTTATTCCAATATCTATGTCCATGGGTATAAGAACACCTGCAGGATCAGCTCTAAAACCCATAAAACCATCCATATAATAACCACTAATATCAACCAGATCCTGAGAATCTGAAATTCTGATCCTACTCCCGATATCGAAGAAGCCCTTTGTAAACTCACAGGTGTATTCATGTACCAAAAGAAACAAAAAAGGCCCCAAAATATATGCTCAAACTGCTCTAAACTGGCTTAAGGTCATTTCAATCTGACAGCTGCACAAAAAACACAATTAATAAAATATTTTACATTCTAGTTCAGACCCATTTCGCAAAACTATATAAATTATCAAAGATCCTCTTCATCTTTTCTCATATTCACATAAAATTCTATATACTCTTTAATATTCATTAATATAATAATCACTTTAAAATGCTATCAGCTATTCAAAGAACTGCTGTTAAATCTAAATCATTAAACGCAAATAGATCAATCGCGATCAAATATTTGAAAAGTCAAAGATTTTTATCAACTTTACAATTACCACCAATTCCAACAACTCATGCAACAAAAGATACAAAACCATATTTCACTTCAACTTATATTAATAATAAACATTATAAATCAGATTCAACTGAATGGTTTGACGTTTATGATCCAGCAACTGATATTGTTATTGCAAAAGTTCCACAATCAACAGATGCTGAATTAAATCAAGCAATTGAAGCTGCTGAAAATGCTTTTAAAACTTTTTCACAATTTTCAATTATGAAAAGATTAGGTCTTGTTTTCAATTATGTTGAATTATTGAAAAAAAATACAGATAGATTAGCTAAAACTATTGTTTATGAACAAGGTAAATCTTATTCCGCTGCAGTTGCTGATGTTGTTAGAGGTATTCAATGTGCTGAACATGCTTGTACTGTTACAAAAGAAACTGAAGGTGTTTCATTAGAAGTTTCAAATAATATGTATACTCAAACAATTAGAGAACCAATTGGTATTATTGGTTCTATTTGTCCATTTAATTTCCCTGTTATGATTCCATTATGGACAATTCCTTATATTATTGCAACTGGTAATACAACAGTTATGAAACCATCAGAAATGTGTCCAGGTACTGGTGCAATTTTAGCAGAAATTGCTGCAGAAGCTGGTGTTCCAGAAGGTGTTATTAATATTATTCATGGTAAAGCTCCAACTGTTAATAAAATTATTTCAGATCCAAGAATTAATGCAGTTACTTTTGTTGGTGGTAATAATGCAGGTAAATATGTTTATACTGAAGCAACAAAAAATGGTAAAAGAGCTCAAGTTAATTTAGGTGCAAAAAATCATGTTGTTGTTTTACCTGATGCTGATAAAAAAACTGTTTTAAAATCTGTAATTACTGGTGCTTTTTCATCAACTGGTCAAGTTTGTTTAAGTACTGATATTTTATTCCTTGTTGGTGATGCTAAAAAAATGATTCCAGAAATTGTTTCAGAAGTTGAAAAATTAAATGCAAAACCTGGTTTCCAAGATGGTGATTTTGGTCCTGTTGTTACAAAAGAATCTTTAGAAAGAATTGAATCTGTTATTGAAGATGCAATTTCAAAAGGTGCAAAATTATTAGTTGATGGTCGTGGTAAAAAACCAAAAGGTTTTGAAAAAGGTTATTTTATTGGTCCAACTTTATTAACAAATGTTAAAAAAGGTATGAGATGTGTTGATGAAGAATTATTTGGTCCAATTTTTACAATTGTTGAAGCTGATACATTAGATGAAACAATTAATTATTGTAATGAAAATGAATTTGGTAATTCAGTTGCAGTTTTCACAAATTCTGCACCTGATGCAAATAAATTTGCTAAAAATATAAATATTGGTCAAGTTGGTATTAATGTACCAATTCCAATTCCATTAGCTCAATTTGGTTTTACATCAAATAAAGCTTCATTCTTGGGTGATTTACATTTCTATGGTCCAAGTGCTTTTAAATTTTTAACTCAACCAAAAACAATTACAACTTCATGGAAAAATATTGAAACTAAATATTAAAATGGAAGCATGTAATCATGATTAATTCCATAAATACGAATATTTATATACTTATCTAGTGATTGTTATTATGAATAAATAAATTTTTGAAATTCAATGTAGTTATCCATATAGCGTAATAATAGGCTATGTAACAATATTATCTAGTGTACTTATAATTAATATAACTCAAACCATATTGCGGATAAATTATTATTTAGTTGTTTTTATTTCCTTGTATAATTGCTAAGGTACCAGGAACACAAACGTCCATAAACCAATAAGCCAATAATAAATCATGAATAATCAACCACTAATCACGTACTGTCTTCAAATGCTAGGAACACAGAACACAGAACATAGAACTGCTCGGTTGTTCTTACACTTTATTATAGATGATGCGTTTCCTACATAAAGTCTGATATATTAAGCTGTATGTCAACAATCTGAGTAACACACGTATCGGATCACATAGTTTAGGTTTGTTATATTTTTGATTTGTGTAATAGCAATAGAGGTCTGTTAACAAACATGTATGAATCTGTGACAAGAATGAATAGAATCTTGAGATTGTGCGTAGTTTGTGGTCGTAATGAAGTGCAAGGAAGTGTATGGAGATTAATTAAGGAAGTTATAGCCATGGATCTAGCACTTGTCCAATTAATAAATGGATATTTGGATATTTGGTTATTTGGACAGATGATTTCCATTTGATTTCCATTTGATTTCCATCATCTGGGGGATTTACACTTGATAATTAAGACACTAACAAAACAACTATTGAGGATATTGGAACCATTATGGGTTTGATATAACTTGTTCAACATGGGTCTATTAATGTTCGCAGATAACAATAATAGAATAAAACATCTTTATTAACCAGTTTCCATGTGTTGTTGATACTATTATTATTATTGTTATTATTATTATTGTTATAGGCTGTATTTTGTAGCAATCGGATTTAGCAATTTGGTGATTGACTTCATCATTCTCAATACATCAACAAACTTATTCATCACAGATGAAATAGTGGAAGATAATATCTTGTATGGTTGTGTTGGAATGATGAGCTAGTAGCAATAGATCTTCGGTTTTTGTGACCTGTGGAAACATGATCAAATAATTAATATTATTTTATATAATGGCTAAGTAAAATAGCGATATTGCTATCATCATGAAAATGTATTTAAAGCAGTTGATAACTCCAAAACCAAAAATTAATTATGTATTATATAATTATAATTAGATATTCTTTCCATAATGCTTACAAGAAATTTTATAAAACAATCAAGACAATCAACTCGTCAATTTATACAATCATCAAATTTACTTGAAAGAAATTCAAGTACACATTCATTAATAAAAACATCAAGTAAATTTAAAAATACAATTCTTGCATCTGGATCATTGAGAAATAAATCATTTCATACAACATCAATTAAAAATCATGCACAACCTATTCAAAATTCAATGAGAGCATTAGTTTATCATGATGCACATGATATTAGATATAATGATTCATTCCCAATTCCCAAAATTACAAAACCTGATGATGTTGTAATCAAGATTGCATTTTGTGGAATTTGTGGTACAGATTTACATGAATATGAAGAAACTCATTTTTTCAAAAATGCAGCAAGTGAAAATGGTGATAAAATTAGTGGTAAAAAATTACCATTAATACCAGGTCATGAATTTAGTGGTATTGTTCATAGTGTTGGTGAAAAAGTTTTTGATTTAAAACCTGGTGATCATATTGTTGTAGAAGCAACAGGTCATTGTTCAGATCGTCAAAATTATTTTAATGAAGATGATGGAAATTTTAGATCAAATGAAGAATTATGTACAAGTTGTGAATTAGGTTATCATAATACATGTAAAGATTTAAATTTTTTAGGTTTAGGAGTTGATAATGGTGGATTAGCAGAATATACAAAATATTCACAACAACATGTTTTAAAAATTAATAATAAAATTCCATTAGATGTTGCAGCATTAATTGAACCATTATCAGTTGTTTGGCATGCAATTGAATTATCAGGTTTTAAACCTGGTGAAGATGCAGTTGTTTTAGGAGCTGGACCAATTGGATTAGCAACAATTATTGTTTTACAAGCATTTGGTGCATCAAAAATTGTAGTAAGTGAACCTGCAAGTATAAGAAGAGAACAAGGTGAATTTTTCGGTGCAATTGGATTTAATTCAAAAATACATGGTGATGAATCAATAATTAATGAATTGAAAAAAAAAAGTAATAATGGTAAAGGATTTGCAAAATCTTTTGATTGTTCAGGAATTCCAATAACATATTCAACTTCAATTCATGCATTAAGAGCTCATGGTACTGCATGTAATGTTGCAATTTGGCCACATCGATCAGTTGCACATTTTGTAATGGATTTAACAGTTGAAGAGAAACAAAGTCTTGGATCTTTAGGTTATACAAGAAATGATTTTGAAGGAGTTATTAATGCAATTAATAGAGGCTCTATTCAAATTGAAAAATTAAAACAATTTATAACTGGTCGTGTTGGTTTGAAAAGTGGAGTTACAAATGGATTTTTAGAATTAATTGAACATAAAGATAAACATATTAAAATTTTAATAAGTCCTGATTTATTTGAGAAATAAAAAAAAAAAAGGATCCAATATATATGATAATACAGATGAAATAAATATTAGACATTTTATAAAACGTATTAGAATTAGCAAATAAACATAATAAACATAATAACATAAAAACAAATATTAAACAAATATTAAAACATTTTTGTAATGTAAACCCATATGATAAAACACATAATGATTAATGAATTGTATCATTCACATTATACCACCTTCACCCAATCCTATCTGGTATATATATATATCCTATTTTCCACTCTTATTTGATATATGTATGTGTATATAGCCATTGGGACCACCTTTCATCCAATCTTATTTAATATATATATATTCCCAATCATTTGTTTATATATATATATAAGCCCCTTGGGTATCTTTCCTTTCCAAAACATTAAACAATCTCCATTATAACCAAACATCTTTACACTTTTACACTTCCCACTTGTTATCAATGCTTTCCCTTCACAATTAATTTTCCCTTGATATTCAAGTATTAAAACATTTGATCATCTCACTCATCTCATCTCATTTGATCATACTCCAAACTAAAATCGAAAAAATTTGCTTGAAATTGTAATGAATCCAAATTCATATCCAAATCTAATGGGAAATTCATAAAATCCATTCCTCCATTACCACTGTTACCATTATTACCATTACCATTACCATTACCATTATCATTCAATTCATAATTGTTTAAATTATTAACATTTCCAAAATTATAACCTCCAAATCCAATTATTGAATTCAACATGTCATTATATTCATTCATTTCATAATTAAAATTTGATGAATTTGTGATGTTATTACCATCTGATTGGAAGAAAGTGTTGTTGTTGTTGGTATTGTTGTTGGTATTGTTGGTATTTGGAAATCCAAAAGAGTCTAAATTTGAGTTGTTTGGTAATTCTATTGATGATTGATTAGTTTCTTGTTTAATCATATTTGGTGTTGTTATTGATGATGATGATGATGAGGATGTGGAGGATGATGAGGATGGAGTATTCATTTGATAATTTGTTTGTTCTTTAATAATATTATTAACATTTTTAATTTTTTTATCATTATTATAAATAGGACCTTTTTCAAAAGTACATTTTTTATTAAACATTTTACATAATTTACAAGGTATACCATTTTCAATAATACAACAACTTTTACGTTTACGACAATTATCACATGGTCTTTGCTTTCTCGATTTATATATTCTTTTTTTAATATCTTTTGGTAAGATGTTGTTATTCTCTTTTGACATTGCCATTTTGAAGTGGGTTTTTTTTGTGTATATTAATTTAAAAGATTTGGTATTATTGTTTGTAGTACTATATGAATAATATAGTTATGATTTGTATCATATAAGTTGATAATAAAGTGGAGGTGTTGGTGTTGGTGGTGTTGATGGTGGTGGTGATATAGTTATTGAATAATAGTTATCCCAATTGTGGCATTCAAGTATTTATATAAGACTCCGATCCTTATTTCAATTTGACATTTCCAAATGTTGGTATCTGTCCAAACCCCCGAAACGAATAATCAAGAGACAAGTTTGAATCTTTCGATAAGAGCGAGTGATGGGAGCTACGAAGAGGTAGTATTGTATAAGTAGTATTGTATGAGTAGTATTGTATAGAGTACTATCAGTGCAAGAGATGTTGTACAGAGACCTGTCGTTGATGTGTATATCTTATTCCATGCATCAACTATTCAGAATATATTCCAATAATATATTTAATATTTAATATTTAATATTTAATACTGAATACATTTAATATTTAATTCAATATTGGGACTGCTTCATTTCTGTTGCAATAATATTTATTCCCTCTGCTATCCAATCAGCATCTGTGCATTTGCTGTCCAATCCTCTTCAAATGTCTATTAATACCTTCACACACAATTCACAGAGGACGCATGGACAGTGAACAAGTTGAACAAGTTGAACAACTGAACAACTGAACAGTGAACACAAGCTTAGTAGCGAGTAATCATCTACATCTACTCTTCACCATTCACTCTATCTACATCTACATATTCACTCTACCAATGTTATCTGTATTGAATCTAATAAATTCAATGGATAAACATTTAATCTACAATGTCCGTTGTTATGCGAATCATCAGATTTCAGATTTCAGATTCTGTTTGGAATTGATTTTGGTTCTTTGAATGTCTCTGATAAACGATGCACATTGATACAATAAACTAGTGTCGTTGTGATTAGTGGATCATGAAGATCTTATTACAATACACTTCAAATAATAAACATATGAATAAACATATGAATATAATATATCTTATATAAATATAATATATCAATAATCAATCTTTATTTAAAAATCATTACCGCGGTATCTTCAAAATGTTAAATATCTTTTTGTTTGTTTATTCCGCGGTTCGTACGGCTGTGTATGGAAACGGAATCTGCAACCGTCAAATAATTTCTTGTTTTAATGAGAAATTTGGCATCCGGAAAGGGAAGTTTAAAAAGAGGTTGATATAATATTATTTTATTATGTAATATTTAATATATTATTATATAATACAGTCTGATATAATATAAATACGAGGGTCAAATATGAATACACGTGACTACTACTAACAACACACTGTCCTCTTCCGACCACTTCATTTCAATTTTATTAACAATATTTCAATTGGGAAATTTAACGTGTATGGAGATGTTATTATGAAAACATAAACATTGGAATATAATCAACAGATTCACTATTGAATCAGAGAGAAATTTACTATTGTATCAATAGAAAATATCAACTACCAATCATGCCTCCTAGAAGATCAAGATCAAGATCAAACATCTCTCAAGAATCAACACCAAGAAGATCTTCTCGTCGTACTGGTTCAATGGAACCTGAACCATCATTAGATATAAAAGAACCTGAAGATGAAGAATATCAAGGTGTTGAAGATGAAGATGAAGAAGAAGAAGAAGAAGAAGAAGAAGAAGATGAAGATGAAGATGATGATTATTCAGGTGATGACGATGAAGAAAGAGCCGCTAGAAGAAGATCTAAAAGAAAAAACATTTCAAGATCGAAAACCACAACTGATGAACATGATGAAAATGATTTAGATCTTGATGATATAAATGATGAAGAAATTGAAGAAATCGAGGAAACTGAAGAAACTGAGGAAAATGATTCTAAAAGACAAAAATCTAACTCAGGTAATTCAACTCCAATGAAATTTGGTCGTCGTGGTCCAGGTCGTGGTAAAAAAGGTCCAATGTCAATTACTCCAACTCCACAACCTCAAGAAGAAATTGATGAAACTTCATTAGAAATGGAAAATGATGAATATATTTTACCAGAAGATGAAGAAGGTGAAACAAAAATAACAAAATTAGGTGAATTAAAAGATGGTAGACAATTTAGAGTACGTACTTTTAAAGTTATGGGTAAAGGTGATCGTTTATATATGTTATCAACAGAACCTGCAAGATGTATGGGATTTCGTGATTCTTATTTATTATTTCAAAAACATAAAAAATTATATAAAATTGTTTTATCTTCTGAAGAAAAATTTGATTTAATTAATCGTGATATTATACCTCATTCATATAAAGGTCGTGTTATTGGTTTAGTTACTGCAAGATCAATTTTTAGAGAATTTGGTGCAAAAATAATTGTTGGTGGTCGTAATATTATTGATGATTATTATTCAAAAAAATTGAAAAAACAAGGTAATTTAATTGAAGGTGAATTAGCTGATCCACAAGATCAAATTCCTCCAAAAGGTATTCCATATAATATAAATCAATTTGTTGCATGGCATGGTGCATCAAGTGTTTATCATGGGAATACTTCAATAAATCATCAATTAAATAATCAAAATCATCATGGTAATAATAATAATCATCACCATCAATCTATGATACCAATACAAGAATCTTTAGAATTAAAATCAATGAAAGCTTTAAAAGCAACAAATCATATTAATGAAGAAAATTGGATGTATCAACATGCTTTATCAATACGTGATTTTGAAAAAACTTTATTATCTGGTCGTTCTTTATTATCAAAAGGTTTAAGAGATCCTTATACAGGATTACAATTTATACCATTAAATACTCAACCTGGTAAAATTTCTTTCAATAAATTATATAATAAATCTTTACATGAAAATGGTGATTGTAAAAAAATTATTTATGAAACAATAATACATTCTGGTAATTTAATTAAAAAAACTGGGTTATCTAATGTTCCTAAAGAAATTTTTGAAGGAAATGTTAATGATGATGTTAAAAATGCTATTTTAGCTCAACAGGCTTATGAATTGAATCAATAGGAGAATTATATATATATATAAAGTGAGAGAGAGAGAGAGAGAAAGAGAGAGAGAGAGAGAGAGAGAGAGAGAGAGACTGTGTGTCTGAAGTTTAATGAATGTAATATAATTTAATAAAATTGTAGGTTCCTCGGTGTTTGATATTCGAATATTCTTCTTCCCATTCACACCAATTGAATACCTTGATCAATACACAATCATATAGAGACTCCATCACCACCATAAATATATCTCCCCCTTATTTCAACCAATTCAATATATCTTTAC
>JAKTWW010000272.1:0-39076 GCA_030582255.1 Hansenula subpelliculosa
TTCAGCTATGGCTCAACATCTTTCAACTTCTCAATTACAACCCCAAGTACGTTATCGTCATCAAGTACTCCTCCAAGTGTGATATCAAGTGTGATATCAAGTGTGATATCAAGTGTGATATCAAGTGTGATATCAAGTGTGATATCAAGTGCTACATCAAGTGCTACATCAAGTGCTACATCAAGTTTTTCATCAACTTTTAGATCAAGTGCTCCATTGAGTCAGTTGTCGAGTGAGCCAGTCTCATCAATCGGTATGTTTCCATACAGGACGGACTCTAGCCATTTATCTAGTCCTACACCGGATTCGTTGCTCACATTGTCATCAAATTTCCCAACATATACTTCAACCACTAAATGGTCCGACGAGTCTGCAAGCTTGTCATCAAGTAGGGCTTCAGATCCAGCCATCTCTTCAGAGACGTCAACAAAGAACTCAGTTTCTACATCATCGTATCCAGAAAAATTATCATTTCCTTCTTGGTTGAGTTCAATGTCAGCAATGTCAGCAACTTCAAGTTATATTTCTATGTTTTCCAGCTCATCATCGATGACTTTTGGAAGTTCATCATCTAGAATGAGTTTTTTCGAAAGTACAAGTTCCAGTGAAGGTATATCAGGTTCTTCACCAGGATTTTTACCAGTTAATAGCTTTGTCACAACCGCAAAGAGCTCATATTCAAACACCTTTCTTCCTTCATCGGGTGCTGTTGCATCAGATAGTTCAAGCTCAAGCTCATCGAGTTTAGAGAACCAAGATTCTGTTGTGAGCTCATCAGTCTCACTATCAGCTACACAACCCAACTTAGCTCTAGTCTCTAGTTCAATATCACTTTTATCGAGCGCAGACCCTAGACCATTTTCCAACTCAATCTCAAGCTTAGTTCCGACATCATCAATATTTCCATCGAGCTTTACATCGTCATCGAGCTCACTTGTCTCCTCATCATCATTTCTTTCGAACACAGTGTTAATGTCATCGAGCTGGCTATATTCTCTACTGAGCTCATCAATGTCTTTGGCAGATTCACCAAGCTCATCAACAAATTTGGTTCCAGTATCAAGCTCAGTTTCAAAACCAGAAAACATAGGATACATATCAAGCATTGTTTCATTAAGTCCATATAAAAGTCACAGCTATTGGAATAGCTCAGCGTCTCCTTTACCATATTCTAGCAAACAGGAGTATGGTACTTCTTCAACAGCAACTCTAGATTACTCATCATCACTATCTCTATCTCCATCACCATCTTCAATTCAAAGCGTTGTCATGAGCACAGCAAAAAGCTCGTCAACATCAGATTTAAACTACGTCTTTAGCTCTTCTCCTTGGTGGTGGAGCTATATGGAATCAGGAGCTTCAACCGAATCATCTTTCTTTATGCCAAGTCCATCTTCAATGAGCTTTCTAGACTCTTTGGATCACTCCAATATTCCAATAGTTTCAAACTCTAGGAATTCTTCTTCATCATTGACCGACTCATGTCTTTCAGTTGGGTCAAGCTCTGCAATTTCTTCGAGCTCATTGGTTACATTAACTACCTCTGCTTCAAGTTTTCCATTTGGCTCATCATCATTTTCAATTCTTCCCACAGAAACTGTTATTC
Organism: Hansenula subpelliculosa; assembly: GCA_030582255.1. Classification (NCBI taxonomy): domain Eukaryota; kingdom Fungi; phylum Ascomycota; class Saccharomycetes; order Phaffomycetales; family Wickerhamomycetaceae; genus Hansenula; species Hansenula subpelliculosa. The sequence goes on from JAKTWW010000272.1 coordinate 1,607, forward strand.
CTTCTACAAGTTTACAAGCTACTTCTATAGAGGCTTCAAACAGTGATAGATCACATTATCAGTCATCTTCCTGGGAAATTTCATCTTTTGCTTCAGCAAGAGACTCAAATATCTATTCTGCATCAGAAGCTAGCTCTATGGAATTATCATCGGATAGATCACATACAGTGGAACATTCAAAATCTACGGATGTAGATTTTAAATCATTTCCAAGTTCAATTTATGGTACCTCAAACCTTTTTGATATCAGTTATGTGTCTGCTGCTTCATCTTCATATAACTCCCCAGATCCATCAAAAACCCAAACTATTTGGTCGTCAAATAAGATGTCTTCCTCGGCCTATCTGTCAACCATGTCTTCACTCACCTCAGCGAATACCTCATTTACTGACTCGTCTGTCTTTCCAATTCCATCAGTGCCTTTATCAAGCGAACCTTCAATGCTTTCATCGCTGCTATCAAGCTCATCTTGTTACTCTTCAAGCTATGGTGAAACGACTGTCGCTCCAGCATCTACCTACGATTCATTGATGAATCCATCTAGCACATCAAGCTCATCGGAATACCTGCACAGCTGGTATTCTAATCAAATATCATCATATTTATCATCACCATCATTTTCTTCATGGGGCTCATCAAAAGTTTTTACAGATGGCTCGAGATCATTGGTCGACTCATTTGATGAGTCGTCAGAGCTCTCCCTTGCACCTTCAAAATCATTGGTGTCAAGCCATGGTGAAACCACAATTGCACCAGGATCAACATTCGGTTTAAATGGCTACTCAGCTAGCTCAGCGGTCTCACCTGCTTATTTGTCTAGTTGGCCTAATACTAAAGGGTCTTTATCAAGTTATTCATCAACTGAATCTCCAACATTTTCGATAAGCGCTACAACTATTGTTTCATTAGCTGACTCTTCATTGCCATCATCTAGATCTTCAATCTCATCTGGATATTCATCTAGTTGGTCCTCTAATGCACCATTGGCTTCATCTCATTCAACAACTGAATTAACAACTAGGTCACCAATTGTATCATCTGGTGTGTCGTCTGGATCGCTGTTATCGTCGGCCTCACATTTTGAAAGCTGCTTACCATCAAGGTCATCATTTTCAGTATCACTTAGCTCATCTTCAAGTTCTCAACTTCCCAGCTTAGTCGTCTCAGGAATATCCTCATTTTCTTCACAACATTCAAACGCTAGTACTTCTTTCAAGAGATCATCATCTTATGTCTTTACTACAACAATCGATGCTGATAGCACATTTGCTTCTCTTGAAAGCACATTTGCGTCAGCAACAACTTCAGCTGCATCATCGTCATATTTATCAATGTACAGTTCAAATATTGTTAGACCATCTTTTAGCTTCACCTCAAGTTCCAGTCTTCCATCATTGTCGTCATCACCATTATTATCATCATTGTCACCTTCATTGTTGAGTTCTACGGAAGAAGGCTCTTTATCAACAATTACTTCATCATCTACTGAAACTTCGGTTTACCAGCTGTCATCTGGATTTGTGAAATCAAGTGCTTCAGGTTTCATCCCAAATATCCCGAACTCAAGTCCCTCTTCAATAATTGACTTTCCAGGCTTTTCCAGAACTTATTCAGGGAATGAAGTTTCGTATAGGTCTTCTGATAGTATATCAAGATCAACTTCTTCTGAGATCATGTCATCTAGCTCCACTTCAAGTATATTATCAGTGAAAGATGCGAGTACTTTGGGAAGCTCATCTGTGGTGTCATTATTTTCTAGTTCATCACTAGCACACTTTCATTCTTCATCAAGAACATCATCTACAATGAGTCAATATTTAGTTCCATCCACTTCACCATCAGACCTATCACAATCTTTTTCGTCGTCTTCATCTTCCAAATTTGTTTCTCCAGAAATTGCTTCATCAAGATATCCAGGCTCGACTTTAAGTTTAGTATCCGTTTCTTCGATATCTAGCTTTTCTAGACCAGGTTTCAGCATTTTAACAAGCTCGGGAACCTTATCATCTACCCCAACAACTGCTTTGCCTCAGTTCATCTCATCCACCTTTCGTTCAAGATCAGTCGATGAGTCTTCAAGTATATCACACATCTACTCAGGAGGTACTAAAGATGCAGTCTCAACTGCCTTGGAAATTAGTGGATATAACTCTATGGTGTCGACTTCATTAACTTCCCAAAAATTGGCATCAATCCCATCATTTTCACCGTCACCAACATCTTCAGTGCCAGAGCTCTCACCAGATATGTCAACAATGTCACTGATAAAATCAAACACACCTGCTTCACTACCAAATTCATCTAGGTCATTGATGTCAACGATCTTTCTTTCTTCAGAAGCAGAACTTTCCATGACATTATCTTCCATGGCTTCATCTTTTTCTTTCTCATCATCATCCCCTTCAGCAGTTTCATCCATACCAAAAATTACGTCATCTTCTCCCATCAATTAAAGAACATCATCATCATCATCATCATCATCATCATCATCATCATCATCATCATCATTTGTTAGTTTTGCATCTTCCACATCTATAGGATCAACTTCCAAGTCATCAGTTGTATCAACTGCTAGCTCAAGTATCCTCACTGGGGATATAGCAAGAAGCTCTTTCATAAGTCCGAGCGCAGCCTCAAGATTAATATCAAGTTTACTTTTGAATTCAACCCCTGGATCGAATAGATTTACATCATCTTCAGAAACTCACCAGTTCATCTCTAACGTGGTACAAAAAACTACAAGTGATATAATAAGCTCATCAGTATCATTATGTCCTAGATGCATATCTAATCAATTCACCACTAGTGACGCACCTGCTGCTACTACTACTACTACTACTGAATCATTTGGTAGTGAATCATCAAATTTGCCGGATTTTGGAAACTCTCAAGATTATCCTTCATCTTCGTCAAGTGAATCATCATCAGAAGTTACTACGAGTGTTCCAGAAGCAACCGTTGCAATGAGTTCAACCGGCTTGCCCGCATCCAAAACGTCATCTTCACCAGCTGTTTCATTTTCAACATTCAGTGAAGAGACGTCACCATATATTTTATCTGCTTCCTCTCAATCATCAATCTCATCAACTAGATCAACACCAATTGCTTCGTTTGATCACGTATCAAGTGTTTCGAAATCCAGTCCTGTCCATTCTAGCTCCACTATATTGACTTCCAAAGCTCATATTGGTTCAATGTCTCTATTTTCATCAGTTTCTTTTCCAAGTACAAGCTCAAATCCTATTTCGAGTTTCTTCAATGAAGGTACTTCATCAAATGAAAATTTCAGAAATGTTCAGGTATCTACCACTACAGTAATTATAGATGGCTCCATTATAGTTACTGAAACTTCTCCTCCTACGGAAAATGATGTTATTTCAAGCTCATCAAGTACTCCTGATACTGGTACCACACAATTTATTCCAGCGAATAATATTCAATTTGAAAGTACTTCTTCGAGTGCATTGTTGAATCCTGCATCAAGTGTGAGAACCAAGGAATCAAAAGTTACTACATCAGCTGCTCAAAATAGATCACATTCAGGTATGACTATTGAGACTTTTATTTCATCTACCATTTCATCAATTGAGGAAACTCAGGATATTGGGATACAGCCAACTTTCGCTGCAGTTGATCAAACATCCGCTTCAGTCACAACCACAGGTCAAGGACCTTTATCTACTGATACATCATATACTTCCCAACAAACTCAAATCTTTTCATCAAGTTTTTCATCATTACATTCACATGCAACGTCAACTATTACAACAGAAAGTTCAGCATATTCTTCAATTTTTACGGATGATAGTGACGTTCCAGAGTCAAGTCACGTCTCATATACACTCATTACAACATCAATACCAAGTTCGATTTCGAATAACAGTACAAATAGTCCATACTATACCCTAAGTGCGTACCAAGGTAGTGCTTCTTCATTCCATGGATCATCATTTTTAGGTCTGGTTTTATTCTTTTCATCATTCTTCTTCGTTTTTTGATAACTTAATTTCATTTCAGTTATCAAGACATTTTGTTCTTTTTTTTTTCAAGGCACAATAAACCAATTAGTTGAGTCATATTTTATTGTTTTTGTTTATCAGGTGGTTTTTTTAAGGTCAGGTTACGATCAGGGTTTTATATATTTGATTAAAAATTGATTATAGCTAAACTCAATCAGTGTAGATCAAACGTCCCTATTATTTTAGATCAGCAGGCGCCAATCTCCGTTGAGATAATATTGTCTCGGATAATTTGGGCGAGAAGGAACAGGGAACGTGAAGTAATAAAAAGGGATGATTGATCCAGAGAATTAAATATAAGCAGATAGTGCTTGTAAATAAATTGTAAGCCACTAGGAGGACATTAGTTAATATTTTTGGAACCTCAAAGATTGCAACAGTCATAGCTCTGAGTAATTGGTTATCTATCACAATTTCCCACGTCGCTCGTATCCTTCATATCACCGGCATAGAAGAACATCATTAGAACCCATGTCAGCATTTTCAGAAGAAAACTTCACAGTCAAGGACTACTCAATTTACCGGCCAAGCTATCCATCATCATTCTTTCAAATGATTGTGGATTATCATGCAGGAAGTCACGATATAGCACTCGATGTTGGTTGTGGACCAGGTGAAGCTGCTTATCCGTTAACTAGGTATTTCAAACAAGTCATAGGGGTTGATATATCTGAAGTAATGATTCATGAAGCTAGCACACTACGAACCCCAGAATTGAAGGAAAAGATAGAGTTTAGAGTCGGATCTGGAGAATCTATTCCAGCTGATAGTCGTTCAGTGGACTTAGTCACTGCTGCAGAGTGTCTTCACTGGTTTGATCAAAAGCGATTCTTTAGAGAAGCTAGTCGTGTGTTGAAGCTAGGAGGCACATTGGCTTTTTGGGGGTATGGAGACCCTGTCTTTGTTGATTATCCAGATGCTTCGTTGGTTTTAGAGAAGTATCTTTATAGAGACCCAGAGTATTTGGGACCATATTGGGAGTATCCTGGTGTCGAGATACTGAGAAACAACTATCGCGGGGTCGAAGTTCCTACACATTTGTTCACAGATGAGATTAGAGTTGAGCATGAACCAGGCATAAGAAGTGAAGAAGCACTGATTTTGAAAAAAAGATTCATTGGTACAGAGGAAATAAAAAACTCAATCAAAACCTGGAGTGCTTATCATATTTGGAAAAAAATGAATCCAAAGGAACCTGATGTGGTTGATCTCATGTTCGATGAGCTTTCTAAAGATCTTTTTTGGGATGAGAATACAGTACTGAATGTAGAATGGATTAGTGTATATGTATTTGCAAGAAAGTCATAGATATTTAAAAACTTTCTAGTGTAGGCTTTGTCGTTTCATCTTCGTTAGTTATATCTGCAACGTGTAAGACATTATTGGTTGTCTTTATTTCTTCATTCATACAGTCGTTCAACTGGGGCTTATCACTTTTGAAACCATATGGATTGTTAGTAGTCCACTTCCATAAATCTTTACAAGCATCCTCTATTGTTAACTTGGCTTCCCATTTCAATTCAATATTTGCCCTAGTTGGATCAGCTGTCAAGTTTAAAACATCACCGCCTCTTCTACCAACAACTTCATAAGGTAGTTTTTTCCCCACAGATTTGCAAAATGAATCTACCACTTCAAAAACAGTTGAGCCTTTACCAGTCCCCAAGTTCCATTCCCTAAATAAACCTTCACTGTCACTTAAACTGTTCAAATACTGTAAGGCTGCAATATGACCCTTTGATAGATCTACAACATGAATATAGTCTCTAATTGGAGTACCATCATGGGAATCATAGTCATCTCCAAATATTAATAATTTTTCACGTCTACCAACAGCAACCTGCGCTAAATACGGTAGCAAATTATTTGGAACTCCTAAAGGGTCCTCGCCAATTAAACCTGAAGGATGAGCTCCGATGGGGTTGAAGTATCTTAGGATAGCAGCCTTCCAAGTCTTATCGCTTTCACATAAATCATGAATGATTTGTTCAATGATGTACTTTGTCTTACCGTATGGATTTGTTGGATCATTTGGACAATGTTCAGGTATTGGGATCATATTCTTAAATCTTGTAACATCACCATATACAGTAGCTGAAGAGCTGAAAACGATTGATTTGACGTTGTATTCAGTCATTGTCTCTAATAAGCTAACTGTACCATTGATATTATTGTCATAATAAGCTAGGGGCATCTTTGTTGATTCTCCCACTGCTTTTAAAGCAGCAAAATGTATCACATTTTTTACAGGATATTCTTGAAACACCTTTATCAACGCATCATGATCTCTTAGATCTACATTAAAGAAAGGAACATGTGTTTCAACAATTGATTCTATTCTTGTAACTGCTTCATAACTTGAATTGCATAGATTGTCCACAATAATTACATTGTAACCATTTTGAATCAATTCAATGACTGTATGTGAGCCAATATAACCAGCCCCACCGGTGACGACGATGTATTCTGACATGTTTTAGATGGTAATCGGTTATATTCATGAAACTAACACAAAACGAAAGAGGTAAGAAATAGGTTTAAGGGTTTCCAGATGAAATGCACCAAACAATACCTTGTTGATGTGACCCCAGATCTGTGATTGCGCGGACGGATTTAATTTTGCTATTCTCCGTGAAATTATTTTAGTGAGTCTAATTGAATTCTAGAGAATTTACACACTTCAGCTGAATACAAAAACAGGTTTGTTGTGGGAAAAAAGCTGTATGAACTGTATTCAGTGAAAATCTGTGAGTGTACCAAACCTGGGAATACAAAAAGAAAGAATCATCTTGGGTATCAAATTGATAGGTTATCATTTATAATATCCCCTATCCAAGATGTCTGCATTTTCAGATTCAAACTTCAAGGCAACTGACTACAATTCATTCAGGCCAACGTATCCTACTCAACTATTCGAAGCTATCAACAGCTATCACACAGGAGACCATGATCTAGTCATAGATATCGGTTGTGGTTCAGGACAAGCTTCATACCCCTTGACGAAGTATTTTAAAAAAGTGATTGGAACAGATTTGTCACAAACAATGATTAACGCTGCAAATAATGAAATAAAACCAGAAAACAAAGACAAAATCAAATTTATACAATCACAAGCTGAGAATTTAAATTTTGCAAAAGATAGCTCAGTGGATCTTGTTACTGCTGCTCAGTGTGTTCATTGGTTTGATCATGATAAATTTTTCAAAGAAATTGATAGAATTTTAAAACCTGGTGGTACTATTGCGATTTGGGGTTATGCTGATCCTATTTTTGGCATCCCTGAAGCTGATGCGTTGGTCAATGATTTTACTTATGATGACCCTGATAAAATAGGTCCATATTGGGAACAACCTGGTAGAAAGATTCTTAGAGGTTTATTGAAAGGTGTTGATCCACCTGTTCAATTATTTCAGGATCAAGAAGTATATGAGCACAGACCTGGATCAAAACCTCAGAAGGATGCCTTGGAGTCTCCTCTGCAAATCAAAAGAGACTTCCCACTAGATATTTATCATAAATATATTACAACTTGGAGTTCATATCATAATTGGAAGAAGAGTCATAAAAATGAAACTGATATATCTGAAACGTTCATCAAGGAACTGGAAGCCAAAATGGGTTGGAATTCAAAAACAATAGTTCATATTGAATGGCTATCTGTGCTTAAATTAGCTAGAAAGAGACTTAAATAGGCCCAATGAATCGAAATAAACTTGTATAAAATTGTATATATATAAAGCCTTCCCTCGGGATTATTTCATTTCCACGTGACTTTTGCTCATTTTTCATAGCGCTTGAAATTCAGAGTTCCGGTCTCGCGTTTTTGATCTTTTAGATTAGTTTTTAAAATTTGAAGAAAAATGTAGAAATCTATTAGAAATCCATCATCAAATTGAATTAAAGATAACCATAGATATCAAAATAATACTATCATGTCTGTTATTGAAATAAAATCTGAAGATCAGTTCACAGAACTTACAAATGATGTACCAAAAGATAAGCTTATAGCCATCTATTTCCATACACCATGGGCTGCTCCATGTGTTCAAATAAATTCAGTTTATTCACAATTAGCTGAACAAAATCCAAATACAACATTCATTTCAGTTAATGCTGATGAGCATCCAGATATATCTGAACTTTTCGATGTTAGTGCAGTTCCATATTTCATTTTGATTAGAGATGATACAATTTTAAAAGAATTATCAGGTGCTGATCCAAAAGAATTTGTCACTGCTCTTGATGAATTACAAAATGCATCATCTTCATCATCTGAAAAGCCATCAACTCAACAAGCTCAAGCTCCATTAGCTGGTATAAATGCTTCTACATCTCAGCCACCACAACAAGCTGAAGAAGAAGAAGAATCCGAAGAAGCTTTAAATGCACGTTTAAAACAATTGACTGAAGCTGCTCCAGTTATGCTATTTATGAAAGGTACACCTGCATCACCACAATGTGGTTTCTCTCGTCAACTAGTGGCAATACTAAGAGAACATCAAGTTAGATTTGGATTTTTTGATATCTTGAAAGATGATAGTGTTAGACAAGGTTTGAAAGTTTATTCAGATTGGCCAACTTTCCCACAATTATATATTAATGGTGAATTACAAGGTGGGTTAGATATTATTAAAGAATCTTTAGAAGATGATCCAAATTTTTTCAAGACTGCTCTTGAAGCTTGAGCATGGCGATCGTATATATTTTCAGTTCTATGTATTATTAGCTTACATCCTATGAAATATATAATTCTTATGTAGATTGTTACTTAAATATCGTATACACGTATGTCGCTCATCAAAAGTCTGAATCATCGAAATTATCTTGATCAAAGTCATCGAAGAATTCTGCATTTTTAGACTTATAATTGCTATTAGAAAGATTCGAAAGACTAGGTTTAAGTTGGCTGGGCTTTTGTGATAAAGAGACCAGCTCTTTTTCAAATGTATCGTCATCACCAAACCCATCTTCATCTTCAGCTGTTGCATCACCTTCATAATCGTCTGTATCCACAATTGGATCTTCATCAAACTCCAAATTGCTTGAGCCATCTTCGGAATCATCATCTTCTTCTTCAAACTTTGTGGTAAAATACTTATCTTTAACAATCTCTTCATCGGGCACAATATCACCATCACCAAATATTTCTCTGAATGGGCCACCCAATCGTTCAGTAATGAATGTATTTGAACTGACCAGCAGTTCTTTCGGTATTGGTTTATTGCTGTACTTCAAATAATGTAGTTTGGCCTTATTTTTAAAATTTCTTTCCTTGTTAATCAATGGTTCAAAAAATCCGTATATCAAGTTCGAGTCTTGAAATGTTCTATGTGCTCGTCTCTTCTTGAATTCTGTCTCTATGTATCTTGAAACATCATACTTGATAGAATTTATATTTTTCAATGCCTTCCATTCTCTTGGGAAAGTTGCTGATGCATGATTGTTAGCACTTTTGGGTAATTCTGCATTAACCTTTCTGAAAGTTGTTCTAGTACTTCTTGCAGCAAATTCAACTGAAGCATCTTCAAGACCAAAGAGATCAGCAATGCTTAAATTATCAGCAATTTTAGAAGCAGTCGCTATATCAAAGTTGGACTTGTTAAATTTGACATAATTCTCTAATATTCCTAATTTCAAAATGTTGGGTTTGGAAGTGAAATCCTTCATAACTTTATCCATTGTAGTACTATCATTTTCTCCTTCGTTCTTTGTACCATAAATACACTTTCCAATGGCATGAAACAATGATATACTTGGTTCTTTACCCAACGACAACATTTTTTCAGTATCTTCATGTCGAGACCTGAAATTAGCCCAGAATTGGAAAGCAGCTATAGCAGACCTTATATCACCAAAGTCACTTAGTTCATTGATTTTTTGAATAACTTCGTCTTTCTTTATCACACCCAGAATCTCATTCTCATGAACATAGATATTCTTCAAAAATTTCTTGATTAAGGTAGCATTTGTTGGATTAAACTTTATTCTTTTGAGTTTGGGGTTATTCAAAATTTTTCTAGTTAATATTGTCTCAACTGTATAATTATTTTCAATGTTATAACCTTGAGCCATTGGTCCATCATTGGGAAATTCACATTCTGTAATACATAACACAAGTGGAGGTAATATCATATCTGTATAGAGCCATTCTTCTATTGCTTTTTGAAAACTATCTTTTGTAGGGCCATGAAAAACATTTGGTAAATCTTCAATCAAAATCACCGAAAGATTTTTTCCCGTACGATACTTCACTGTGTTGAGAAATTCATTAAACTGTGTGACTGTTGAGTCATTTGAGTCTTCATTTGTAAACTCTATAACATCTGTATCTGATGGTTGGGTATGCCGTATCTTGGGAATCAATTCTTTACCTAAACATGATGCGATCGTACTTTTAGAAGATCCAGCTGGACCACTTAGCACCAAGATTCTATATGGAGATACACCAGAAATCATTTCAGTCAAATCTTTTTTCACTTCGTCTAGCTTTTTTGTATGTATTGAAACTTCGGAAACTGATCTTGGGGCATATTTATCTATCCATTGGTCATTTGTGTTTGTGGTATCCGTTGATCTTGTTGATTCTGGAGTAGGTGATCTGGTGGTTTGAGGTGTTGTGGCTGATGAAAATGATTTAATATGGCTTCTAAGAGATGACAGTTTTTGTTTCTTGACCTTTTGGGGTTGTTTTATATTCTCTTCTTGGGCATCTTCTTCATCTGATATGTCTATAACTTCAACTGGCTTCCTTTTGATTGATCTCAAAGATCTCCTGGGTATCACCACTTCGTCTTCCACAGCAGCCGTTTTCCTTATCCCCCTGGGCATTATTACCATCAAGACTATCCCTTTTTAATACTCGATAATTCTTATAAATATGATAAGTCAAACGTATAAACAAAAATCACAAAGACGACTCGAAACGTAGTGCCCAAGCCAAAAGCAATCCGCGAATTCTGTGAGTTCCGCGAATGCGTTTTGTATCCGTTTGGACAGCCAAATTGGGTTGAATTGGATCGCAAAAGATCAGTTCATCACACCTTTATTTGAGCTCATCTCATACAACAAGACTAGATATCCCAAACATCAAAACGAGCGGATAGTCACTTGCACTACAATAGCGATCTCCTGGTCACAAGGAAACATTTTCACTTTCAATCTGACATTGCTCGTACACAGTGCAAGTCGTAAATTATCAAGTTCTATGAGACTATAAAGACTTTTAATCTCCCGGAGAAATAAAGTGTTCACATTCAGAAACTTACAAGAAAACGCAAAATATCCCTGCAAAAATGTCCAGTAAAAGGAGCTATACCATCTGGGATAATATTAAACCAGCTGAAGTCTCTGGTGGTGTGCCAATCTTTAAACCATCAATGGATGAATTCGAAGATTTTGAAAAATATATGAAGGCCATCAATAAGTATGGTATGCAATCAGGTGTGGCTAAGGTTGTACCTCCAAAAAAGTGGGTCCAGAACCTACCAAAGATGAGTAAAGAGAAACTTCAGTCAATAAAAATCAGAAACCCAATTGTTCAACACATTGCTGGTAATAATGGTGTATTTGCCCAACAAAATATTGAGAAGAAAAGAACATTTAATATTGTTCAATGGAAAGCTTTGTCAGAAGAATCTAGCAACCAACCACCAGCTCCTAGAGGGAAAGTCAGAAAATCAAGTATTAATACCAAAGTTAATAAGAAAATACTTTCAAACAAGAATCATAATGATGAAAAACTTTTTGAGAATTTTGATTATAACATTGACACATCGGAATTTACCCCGGAGAGATGTGAAGGTTTAGAAAGATCTTATTGGAAATCATTGACATATTCAGAACCTGTTTATGGCGCAGATATGACTGGCTCCATATTTGATGATAGTGTCAATGTGTGGAATGTTGCTCGTTTGCCAAATGTTTTGGATCATATGGATCAAAAATTACCGGGTGTTAATGATGCTTACTTATACGCTGGTCTCTGGAAGGCCACGTTTTCATGGCATTTAGAAGACCAAGATCTTTATTCAATCAACTACATCCATTTCGGTGCGCCAAAGCAATGGTATTCGATTCCTCAATCATCAAAAGCTAGATTTGATGAGGTTATGAAAGATACTTTCCCGTCGGATTACGATCATTGTCATGATTTTTTAAGACATAAAACGTTTTTGGTGTCTCCAGCTTTCCTAAAGTCTAGAGGTGTCGTTGTCAATAAAGTGATACATTATGAACAGGAATTCATGATAACTTACCCATATGGTTACCATGCTGGTTTCAACTATGGTTATAATGTTGCTGAATCTGTGAATTTTGCAATTGAAGAATGGTTTGAATATGGTCTCAACACTTCAAAGTGTCTCTGTATTTCTGATTCTGTTGGTATCGATGTTGAAAAGTTAATGAAAAGAGTTCGTGGAGAACCTGATCTACTGGAGAAAGAAAAAGAGGAAGAGAAAGTTATTGAAGATACTACAGGAAAAAATGAAATAGTTGAAAATGAAGCTACATTAGTACCCGAAGACACCATGGAAAGGCCCAAAAAGAAAAGAAAGCTTGTTGATAAATCAAAAGAATCAAAAGAATCAAAAGAATCAAAAGAGCTTAGAACGCCCAAAGGCCCACAATGTCTACTTTGTCCTAACTCTTTTCATCCTAGACAGCTCACTTTTAATGATTATGAATTAATACCAACTGAACAAGCTCTTCATAGTGGTAAAAAATTATATTGTCATAGACTGTGTGCTAAATTAATTCCAGAGTTGGATATAATTATTGATCTTGATATAGGAGAATATGTTTCAGGCGTACCATCTATTCCAAATGCAAGAAAGAATCTGAGATGTATGTTGTGTCATGTCAAAAAGGGTGCTTGTTTCCAATGCTCTGCTCCAAAATGTACAAGATCATTCCATCCCACTTGTGCTCTTCCGGCTGGTGTTTACTTTGCTTCTGAAAATGAATTTCTCTGCAAATTTCATAGGCCTAAAGAAGAACTTAACACGAGTTATTTGACATCCTTATGTCTCGGCGATATGGTACAAGGGAAGTTCCAAAATTATTTTGCTGGTGCAGTAGTTGCAAATAATAAATCAGAAGAGACTTTGACCATTGATGTTTTTCCAAATGAACTTAACAAACAATTGCTCGAAATTCCTTATGGTTGTGTTTGCTTTCAAGGTATGCGATTCCCCAGACATTCAAAGAAAATGAAACCAGACTCTCCAACCCCTTTGCTAGAAACCCCTCAAGCATCTGAAAATGAATGTCAAGAAGAACCGATTCAACTTTTGAATCTGAATGATAATCGTTATGAGAATTCAATTGAAACATATCAAGAAACGAAATGGATATTTGAATTTTTCAAAAATAAAGAAGTTGTCGCATTACCGAAGAACGAGAAAATAGAAGTGTGGTATTACAAACCTGATAAATCAACCTATCAAATCGCAAGATATGTTGACGATGTTAAAACTGAAGAACCAAATGATCCACATTCAATCAAATATTATCGTCGCAAACGTTCGATTGAAGAGAAGAAAAGATCAAGATCTGTTCCAACTCCGTCACCTCCAATGACTTCTCATAATTCACAAACTCCACCATTTATCTCACAGTTTAATAACACTTATACAATTCAACCCTCACCTCAATCATCTCAGAACCATAATACCTTCATTGCCTCAAAACCTCAGTCTCATACACCTCCACTTATGTTCACGTTTCAGAATCAAACACCAACAAACTTTGTTCAATCCAGACATTAAAAATATCATACCAATCAACATCAAACACTACACAGGTTATATTGTTAACACTACTAATTTAATTTTGCTTACGACCGCCTACGAATAACTTATAAATACTCAAAAAAATATATTTTATTTAATAAATTACACTAGTATACAGTAGTCATCACATAAAAATTTTCATAGCCCGTCAATCAATTGACCGATACTTCTTAAAGCATTTTTCTGGACAGTTTCATTATAAATTAAAACACCTTCACCAGCACCTTCATTAGAATTTTTAAAACCTTCTTTCAATAGTCTTGCAAAATCTGATTGTAAACCTAAAGAAATTAAATTAGAATAATTTGATTCATTTTTCTTTAATTTTGAAGTATGTTCAAATTCTTCAGCTGCAATTTCTGAATTTTTAATTATTTCACGATCAATACCACACATTGCTGCAACATGCATACCGAAAGAACCTTCAGCTGACCCATTTTCTAATTTATACAAAAATGTAATGTTTTTAGATTCTTCATCAACAATAATTGCCATTCTAAATGGTTTGACTTGTGGATGATGTTTAAATGACTCTCCTAATGAACCATAATGAGTAGCAAAGAACCCTAATGATTGAATATGAGTTGCAACATGATGTAGGACAGCCTCAGCAATTGCAAACCCATCAGATGATGAACCACCTCTACCTAATTCATCCAAGACTAATAAAGATTTCGGTGTTGAATTTTCCAAAATTCTCTTAGTTTCTGATAATTCAACATAAAATGTAGATTTACCTTGCATAATATTATCATTTGCACCTAATCTTGTCATAATTCTATCAACTGGTGTCATTTTTGCAGTTTCACAAGGAACATAACAACCAACTTGAGCTAATATCACAGCAATACATGTCATTCTAAGGACAGTTGACTTACCAGCAGCATTTGCACCTGTCAATAAACCCAAATTTGGAGCTTCACCACCTAATGTAACGTCATTTGGAATAAAATCTTTTGATGAAGTAACACCCATGTTGAAACAAGGATGTCTTAATTCTTTGAAATCTAAAACACCAGTTTCTGAATCAATAAATTGTGGTCTTGTAGCTGGGAATCCAATTGATTCTGAAGTTTTAGCTAATGCAACAAGACAATCCATTTTACCAACTGCATTAATTGAATTCATCCAAATTGAATAATCTGAATCGAATCTTTTGGACATTCTTTCAATTAAAGATTCTTCAATTAATTTATGAGATTCTCTAGCTCTTGCAATATCTCTTGCTAACTCTTCCACTTCTGGTGACCAATATCTTGTTGTTTTCTTAGAAGCACCCATTTTTTTCCAATCTTTTGGGACTTTTATATTTGCAGGAACTTCAATTGTATATAGTTCTTTACCAGAATCTTTATAATCAATAGCTTGAGATTTGAAGGTTCTTCTATATTCTTTTAATTTTGTGTTTAAAGCATGTTCAAGATCTGCAATAGTTTCTTGAGAATCATCAAAATCTTGTTCAATACCTTTATTTAATAATAAGATACCTTGTTCTTTAGCTTTAACTCTATCAAATGCATCATTCCATTTTAATAAAGCATCATGAATTTCCGATGGAAAATTTGAATAAATTTTACCTAATGAACCTTTCAATTCGAATGATGATAATTTCTTGTAAAGACTTGCAATTTCTTCAAAACCTTCAATAACTCTAGTGAAATCTTTTAATTTTAATTGTGAAGCATGCACTCTTGCTAGTAATCTTTCAAGATCTGGTAGTTTGCTTAAGCCAAATTCAATAGTTGATCTTAAATCACCATCTTCTAATAATTGGTCAACTGAATCTAATCTTGATTCAATATCAGTTTTTTGTAGCAATGGATGGACAACCCAAGTTTTCAATAAACGTTTACCAAATGGGGTTGTGGCTCTATTGATCAATTTGAATAAAGTACCTTTGTCAGTACCGTCAAATGAATTGGCAAAAATTTCCAAATTTTGTAAAGTTTGACCATCCAGGACTAAATTTGTTGATGCTCTAATTGTAGTATATGTCGTAATGTCACCTAACGAAATCAAAGCTTCATCTAATTTTAGTGATTTCAAATACCATAATAATCCACCAAATGCAGAAAATCCAACCATTTTATTTGATTCGTAATATTCTCTTAATATTTTTGGCCAATTTGACAAATCATCCAGATTTTCAGCTTGGAAATATTTACCTCTTGTTAAAGTTTCAAAAGTTGTATCAAAATCATAAAATTCTGAACCTTCTTTAACATAATTGAAAATTGCATTGTTTTGAGCATTAAATTTTAAGATCCTAGTTGCTAATTGTGATAGATTATTTTTAGAAATGATCAATTCTTTTGGTCTTAATTGTGAAGCTAAAGTTTCAAGTTTGGTACATTCATTATCATCATTGAATTCAGTCATTTGAATTTGACCAGTTGAAGTATCAATAAATGCAACACCAAAAATTTTACGGTTTTCATCTTCAGGATCAACATCTTCTTTAACCGCAACACAATAGGTAGCCATGTCATCGCTTAACATACTTTCATCAGTCAAGGTACCAGCAGTCAAAACACATTTCAATTCTCTTTGTATAACATCTTTTTTACCTTTTGGAGCACCATTTGCTTCCCTAATTTCTTTAGCTAACCCAGTTTCAATTTGATCAACTTTTGCAACTTTATAACCTTTGGTAATGAATGAAGTTGCCCAAAAATCAAAAGACATTTCAGGAATACCGGCTAATTGCATATTTGCTCTACCACCACCTGCAATTTTCAAATCAAATTCATTATGAGCAATCATTGCATCTTTTTCATATAATTCATAAAATTTCCCCTTCTTAAAGAAAACAATACAATCCCACATCTTTGATTTAATTTCCCAATATTGTTTTTCAAAATTAGTGAACTTACCCCATGCACTTTGAGGAATGAATAGAGTTCTTGGATCATAATCTGGATCTGATTCTTTTCTTTTATCAGCATCACGAATATCAACAAGCCATTGATAGCGTTCTTCATTCTCCTTTGTAAATTTTTGACTTTTGGTTTCTTTTGGAATAGACTTTGCCTTTATAGTTGATGAAGGAGATTTGGATGAATTTGAAGCTTTGTACGTGGAGTTGGAAGTAAATTTATTGGATAAATCAGTTGAAGAGCTTGATTCTTTAACTGGGGTTTTAGTAGCCTTTGGTTTGGACGTTTTCTTTGAAATTTCAATAAAATCATCGTCATCATCATCACTTTCAGCTTTAGCCTTGTTTTCTTCAAAGTCGTCTGGAACAACGAAATCATCATCAAGAGCATCATCTTCTGATTCACTTTTAGCATCTGGGACAAATTCATCCTCTGATGCATCATCTTCTTTTATCACACGACGACGTTTACGTTGTGTATTGGAAACTGAGACTTCTTCATCATCTTCTTCATCGCTTTCCACGTAGCTAATCTTCTTTCTTTGTCTTCTAGTTGGACTTGATTGAAGCTTTTCTGGAGAAGAATTTTGATTGTTCGTTTCCTTCAATGGAGGTCTCTTTATGACAGATTCATTTTCAGCAGGAGTAGCAGGTGTTTTAACTTTTTTCAATTCTTGGTCAGGGGTTTCTATTTCAACAGTAGTTTCAGCAGAATTATTTGGTTGTGTGTTTTCCTTATCACTAGCTGATGAAGTTGAAGTTTCCTCTTCTTCTTTTGAAGGTGATGAAGATGGTGATGGGAATGAATCTTGCTCTGATTTCTTTGCTGATGCAGCGGCTGGTTTGTGTGACTTCGAGAAGAAGTTAAGCAATGAACTTTGTTTGAATTTACCATCACTGGAGTTGGTCGTAGCCTTTTTATTAACACGACGCGGTGTAGTTGTAGATTCAGCTTTAACCTTTGCCATAGTGAATTTATGTCTCTTATAACCACGGGGAAAATGAGATTTAGATTGAATAATCCTAACTGACTAAGTCTGTTCAGCAGTTATACCAAATAATGGTTGGAAGGAAATAGCTATATTAGATCTGAACTGAGACTAAATAATAACTGATTAAATGTTGAATCAAGAGTTCAATTTGTTTAAAGATTTCAAACTTGTCTACAATCTAAACGCGCTTAAGCCAATTTTGAAGGCACCGCGTTTTGCTTATGTGTCTTTTACCAGAAATGTTATATTATGTAATCGATAGTGTGATGACTTACTAAGCACAATAGAGATATTAGCTTAGAACTAGTCATTATGGGTATTAGTTGGTCGGTTGAAGCAATATTTGTGATCAAAAACATATATATAATGGCAATTTATTTCATACAGGGCCCATAGTTAGACAATAGATTCAAGCTGGAGCTCACCAGCTTCAGACTGATAGCTGGTTGAGTTATAGAGAAAATCACCACTTAAGTGAAATATTACTCAAACTAAGATGAAACACCACCCAATCCGAATCATGAAGCTAAAGAACATTGTAGCTGGCCTTATAGAATTTCATATTCCACCTTTTCAGCTCTAGTCAATCACCAGCAATCAATTCTCAGTATCGTCTTTTAAATTTTGGTGATCAGGATTGATTTCGCACTTTTTTTTTCTAGCTGGGTCGAAAATATTGACATCAAATTCGATATCAATAAAATCGAGAGTGGTTTGCCACAAATCATACACTTTCACATCGACAAATCAACCATGTCGGAAGCTAAAGGGTATTTGAAGGCTGCTAAACAAGCACTGAAGGATGAAAACCCAGAATACTGTATTCAATTGGCGGAAGATGCTTTGAAGATTGACCCAAAAAATTATTTCGCCTTTGTATTTATCGGGAAATCATATCATTTGCTAGAAAAGATAGATCGTGCTATTCCTGCTTATAAGAAGGCAATTGAAATAAATTATGAAAGTTCCACTGCTTGGACAGGATTACAATTGATAGTCAAAAATCATGGTGATTATAAACAATTTTTTGAGTTTGCTGGTGATTATGCTGAGTATTTAGTAGATCAACAACAAGGTCTTTCAGAATTCATCAGAGAAATTAGATTATATTTGAAGAAATATTCAGATGATGAGGTTTATGAGGAATACTTAAGATCTCTCTTGCCAGAAAATAAATTGGGTAGAGTCTGTCTTGGAATGATTGAAAAACCAGATAAAGTCATAAGTGAGTATTTGAATATTCAATTGAAAAGAGAAACCGCTGAAATTGCCAAAAAGACATCTCGTGAAAGACTGAAATCAAAAAACCAACAAGTTATGGATGCAATTGCTTGGGAATACTATAAGGATTCAGCTGTGGCTCATTTGTATGAAGAATTAATCAATACTCTAGATGATGATGACAAAAGAAGGGAAACTGAAGAACAATTTTTGAAATACAGATATAAAGTTTTAAAAGCTGCACCTCCTAGTATCAAACCAAAATTGTTTAATTTGATTAAAGAAATGGTTGAAGGTATGGTGTTGGTTAAACATACTTCTTACTTTGCTTGGTCATTATATCTTGATTGGATTGATCCTGTCAAATTGTCTTCAATTGATGAATCTGCACTGAAAAATTTTTTGAAACTATTCAAAAATGAACCATTAGGTCAGATTGTGTATGCTTATGTTCTGTCAGATTTATCAACTTTCAAAATAGAAATTGAAGAAAAATCACCGACCCCATCCAAAACTCAAGAATTATCACAAGAAGAAAAACAATTAGAACAATTGGAGACCGAAGAATCTGATTCTGCATTATCACCTGAGGAAATCTTAGCATTAATGGTTCAAGGTCTTCAATCTTGTAAAACAAGTTTAATTGCATATCGTATTGTCATTGCATATCAAATTCATTTAAAATTATTTGAAGCTGGTCTACAAAATTGTCAAGGAGCCATTCAACTGTTAGCAACATCCACTAGACATACTGGGTTCCCATTTACAAATACTAAGGAAGATACACTGGTGAACTATGGTGTCATTTTAACTTATTATGAGGCTCCAAAGAATTTCAAAAGAGCCTTACAAATTTTTGAAAAAATTCTTGTGGAATCCCCATCAAATGTTAAAGCAAGAGTTGGTAAAGGTTTAATCTTGGTTGAAAGAGGTGAACTAGAAGATGCTAAAACCTTGTTGGCACAAGTTGTGCAGGAGTTCCCAGACAATGACGAAGCTATCATGGAATTATCGTGGTGTCAAATAAGGCTTGGCGAACATCAACCTGGTAGAGAAGGTTTGTCGAAAGTTTTATCAAACCTAAAGGGCACAAGTTTATATATCTTGGAGTTGAAGGCTTCGATAAATTGGAAAATTGCTCAAAGTTTTCTGCTTGAAGGTAATAATGTTGATAAATCATATGAATACCTTGTTGAATCATTAAGAGCATCAAAGAATTTTGCGCCATCATACACATCTTTAGGTGAAATTTATTTAAATCATTATGAAGATGAAAGAAGAGCATCAAAATGTTTTCTGAAAGCTTTTGAAATAGATTCAAGTGAAGTCACTGCAGCTTGGTATTTGGTTAAAGATTATACTTCCAAAACGGATTGGGCACGTGCTGAAATGTTTTGTAAACGTTTGATTACTTCTGAAAATTCGAAACGTCGTCTAGGTAATAATAGTTGGCCATACAGGATCTTGGGTTGTGCATCTTTAGAGACACAAGATGATGCTAAAGCTGTTGAATGGTTTCAAACTGCTATTCGTTTAAATGCTAATGATTCTGAATCATGGATTGGGTTGGGTGAAGCTTATTATGGTTGTGGTAGATTAGAAGCTGCTGTTAAAGTGTTCAAAAGGGCTCTGGAATTAGAACCAAATCATTGGGTCGCCAAATATCTTTTAGCCATCGTGGAAACACATATTAGTGAGTTTGATATTGCTATTGAAATTTTCGAAAGTTTATTGAAAGAAAGACCAGGTGAAGAATGTGTCATTAGTGGATTGTATGATGCTTTATATCAATATGCAAATGAATGTGTTTCTCGTGGATTTTTTGGAAAAGCTGTTGGTCTTGCTCTTAAAGCTATCGAGTTTTTACCAAAGGGTAATAGACGTTCTTTAAATTTCTGGAAGATCACTGGTGATTTGATTCATATTTTCATTGTTGTTCAATCCAAGATTGATCAATTTCCTCATGAAGTATTTTATGAATTATTCAAGAGTTCCGATATTGAAATTGATGAAGGCTTGATAAATGAATATATTGAAAATGAAAAACCAGTTGAATTAGTTTCATTATTTTTAACATATGCTAGTAAAGCTGCACTTTCATTAGAACCAGGTTCAAGAGCATTACGCTCTTCGAGTCTGTACAATTTGGGCTTAGCTCAATTAGTTGCATTTTTGAAAACCAAAATCACCGTATATAGAGATGAAGCTATTGATTCCTTGAAAGAAGCAATCAAGTTACAATCAAATTATGCAGAACCTTGGATAGCATTAGGGGTTGCTTCAATCACTGTGAACCCTCGTGTTGCTCAACATTGTTTTATCAAAAGTACATCCATTGCACCAAAGAATGTTGAAATTTGGTCCAATTTAGCATTGTTATATTTGAGATATAATGATTCAGATCTAGCTGTTGAATCTTATATGAGGGGTCAAAGTCTTGCCCCAAGTGAACCAATCTCATGGTTAGGACATGCACTAGCTGCGCAAGCTCAAGGCAAGTCAGAAATGGCATCCAATTTATTTACTCATGCATTCATTTTATCAAATGGTAGATCACCAGTAACACAATTATTATATGGTTTGAATATCTGTATGAAGAGGATTGGTAAAGGTGATGATGTCCAAGATATTGAAGCAGTTCAAGAATTGTCTACCGCATGTTATGGTATGCTACAATACTTGAAACATTATCCACTAGATCCTTTTGGGTTATCAATATGCTCTATTATCTTGGAAAGGTTGAATGATTATGAATTGGGACAAGAAATTGGGGCTAAATTGTTGGGAATTCTTGAAAAATCATACGAAGAAACTGAAGATGAAGCTGTATTGTTGACTTTTGCAAGAATAAAGGCCCAATGTGCTAGATTTGAATTAGGGTTGAGGAATTATGAAGGGGCTATTGAAAATGCTTTAGAATGTTTGGAGCTTGCAGAAGATGAGAAGACTGTCATTTCATCAAGAACTGTCTTGGGTCTCTCATATTTCTTTATGGATAAATTCGATGACGCTTTAGATGAATTCAAAATGATTTTGACCCTCTCAAATGATGCTAAGAGATTGGTTGTTTTAATTTCTCAAGTCTTGTATATTTGTGATACTGAGGAAACCAAACAAGCTGCTTTAGATCAGTTATTCCATAACATCGAAACTGCAGGTACATCTTTATTGGTCACATTGATCATTGGAGCTATTTCTGTTATTGAAAACTTGGAAGATTATTTGGTTATCATTAAGAGTGAATTGGAAGCATTACCATTGGATGAACTCATTAATGATAAATTTAAGAACGTTCCATATTTGGTTTCTAAGATCAATAACAAACTGAAAGAAAACGGAAATGCGACATGGCAAAGAGCTGCCTTTTTTTTCCCTGATGATTTGAAAATTTGGGAGAATTTGGATCAAAATATTGCCCTCAAGATTGCGACCCGTGGTAAAATCAATGCTAAAGAATTAAGTGACGCCTATCTACACACTGGTGAATTATGTGATATACAAAGAAGTATTTTTCTCTCTCCTTGGAATGTTGATAGTACCGAAGCATTAAACAGGTGTTTCTAAGCATAGTCAGTTAAAAAATTAAATGTTCTTTAGATTATAGCGTTTGCTTGTAGAATATCTTTCATCAACGCAACGGTTCTTGAATATCTTCGCTAATTTTTGGTGATCTCCTTTTGGCCTTAACGAAATTCCCGAAATCTTTTAAATCGCCGGCCGACAACTGAAAAACATCAACAGCATTGACCCAGATATCAAGACACTACTCTCCATATAACCTTTCTCATTAAGAAGAAATACTCATATATCCATTCACTCTCTATGTCATTGCCATCACATCCTTTGCGATTACTTTTGCTAGGTGCTCCTGGGGCTGGTAAAGGTACCCAGACCAGTAAATTATTAAAGCATTTCAATGGTCTTACCCCGATAAGCTCTGGTGATTTATTGAGAAGAGAGATTCAAAACAAAACAGATGTGGGAAACTATGCTTCTGGAATGATTTCAAAAGGTCAACTGCTTCCAGATTTTTTGATTACTGGGCTTGTCATCAATGAATTGAAAGCCAAATCATTACTCAATGCTCAAGCATCTTGGTTATTAGATGGGTTCCCTAGAACTTTACCTCAAGCCAAATTATTAAATGAGGATTTGACAAAAAATGATTCTAGACTAAACTTGGTTGTTGAGTTGAAAGTTCCTGAGAAAGTCATCTTAGAAAGAATAGAAAACAGATGGGTTCATGTTCCATCTGGAAGAATCTATAATTTACAATATAACCCACCGAAAAAATTCGGTGTTGATGATGTCACAGGTGAACCATTAAGTAAAAGACCAGATGACAACGCTGAAGTTTTCCATCAAAGGTTAAACGCATATCATGAAACTATCAACCCAGTGAAGGATTTCTACAAAGAATTAGGAATTTTGCATGCTGTTGAAGGTGAAACTTCTGATATAATTTTCCCGAAACTACTAAATTTGATAGAAAAAAACTTTAATTGATTTCTACAAGGTCATTCATCCACATATCTGACTTGATCACAATAAATATCCTCCGTTGTATTATGCTAACCATCCAAATGCTCTTCTAATGATTTCTTTAACAGAACTAGTGTAGTACTTGTCTTCATCCCAAATAATTCTATCCATTTCTCTTCTACCAGAATCAAGATCCAGTTGATCTAACCTGTGAATCCTGGAGCTTCTGAACAGCTTATATCCAAAATAGCAAACAGTGAAAATCATCAAAGCACCATAAGAGGTGAAAAAAGTCTTTGTATCCCAAAATCCTTTTAAAAACACCACGAATCCCATCAACATCACAATCAATAATGATCCGAACAAGCCATAAATAGCCAAAAATGGTTGCAATGGAGATCTATAAGGATAAGAGGGATCATCTCTTGCAATTATATCAGGCCTTAATTTTAATCCATAATAAAATCTTAAGAATGAGAGACACATTCCTGCCCACATTAACATTGCAGTGGCTGATGAAATATTTGCAAAATCTTGAAAAACGTCCAATGCTGTATTATTAACTGACAAGTATGCCAGAAGCCCAAAAGCACCAGAGAATAATACCGAGACATATGGAACACCAGATTTAGTGCATCTTGTAAATACAGCAAATGCCTTACGCTGAGTAGCCATTGAATATAATGTACGACTTGAAACGTACAAATGTGACGAACCAGCAGATACACCGAACACAACAAAGATTGAATTCAAGACAGCTGAAAATGTACAAAGTCCTGAGCTTTGAATTGCAATAATCCAAGGACTTTGATTACCATTTGTATACTTCCCAATTTCATTGAATGGTGTACATTTTGTGTTTAACTGTTCCAAGAATCTTAATGGAAGTGAATCCTTATCTGAATCAGGAGCATAATATCTCAGTAATCTTGGGTCACCAGAATACATATTCAATCCAACGAGGAAAATTGACAAAAGATAAAAAATGACAATTCTTCCAAATACTCTTTTCGTCACAGATGGTAATGCTTTTCTGGGATTTCTGCACTCCATTGAAGCAACAAATCCAATTTCACTACCTGTATAAGCATATGAAGAAATCAAAATTGATGATACCACACCGAGAAGTCTGCCCATTGCACCACCTATTCCATCTAGAGCACCAGTTCCAATATCATCCAGATCGAAAGTAGGTCTGAAAGGACCATAAGTTGCCACAGATGTTGATCTATTAGAGTCCCAATACATAAACCCATAATGTTCTTTAACATTTATCACAATCATGGAAATGATCAAAGCCACAGTGACCAGCACTTTAAATAAACTAACACAATATTCAATATTACCATAAATCCTGACATCAAACAAATTTACAAACAATATTGCAAACAAAAAAAGTGAAACAAATCCAGCAGTTGAAGGATTCGGTATATCTAATTCTTGATAATAACTTAACATAATAGTAGCAGCACAAACTTCCCCAGGCATAGCAATAGTAAATGATAGCCAATAACACCAACCTAGTGCAAATCCAAATGCATCTTCCACAAACCTTGATGCCAAACCTGAGATACTACTTGTTGTGGGTATTAATGTGGACATCTCAGCAAATGAAAGCATGGTGGCAAGGACAATGGACCCTGATATCAAAAAGCCCAAGAAGGCACCTAGAGGGCCACTAATGGAGAATGCCTTTCCTGAGCTAAGAAACAAACCAACACCCAACGTACCACCTAGGGCAATCATTTGAATTTGTTGTTTCTTCAATTTCCTTTGTAGGTGATATTTCCCATGATATCTACCAGTTGTATTATGATGTTCTTGTGGATCGAAATCTCCAGTACTAAAATACGACTGTGACATGTCTTTGGATGTATCCACTACTTCAGTTTTGTTAGATCCATTACTATCTTGCCTATAGAGCTGTGGTGTTTTATTGTACCTTGATTTGGGAGGCCTTATTAGATCATGTTTGAAAAATGTATGTTTATGGGTACTCTTTTCCACATCATCACCAGCATCATACTGATTCTCTATATTCTTATTAATCTTGAGACTATTATTTTGCATTTCATTTATGATTTTCTTAGTCTTCATCTCCAAAACAGTCTCTTTTTGAACCATCTTATTATATTTGTCAAAATCAGATAATTGTTCATCATCAACATCTCTCTGCTTTCCAAACATCTTTGTGAAGAAAAACTTGTCATTATTCTTATTTTCCCATTGTGAATTTTCAAAATCTTGTAACTTATGCCTTATTTCTTCACTGGTTATTGAATCTTGATCATTTGGATTATCAATATCAATCAGTTCAATATCTTGATTTAGTTTTGGAAATTTTGCAATCTTGGGAAATAGGTTCGGAAGCGGTACTTCTTTCTCAAAAGAATCGTCTTCCATTATGTGTGCTTTAATAGACCCTATACCAGCACTGTCAGAAAAAGCTTTTTTCCCTAAAGTTTTCGTTTAAAGGGCTCTTTTCCATTCGTTTGCATCCATTATTGATACGCCTTAGTCTGTTTTTGATAAAGACTATTCGCGAACTTTTATTTTTCCGCGAATTTTGGAGTGGTTTGATCAAATTTCGAAGAATAGATATATAATTGTAATTTATCTTATCAACCTTGAACTTTAGGTAGCAAAGAGTGTAGATGCCTGTCATCTCTAGAACTTTTTGAATAAAACTACAAGACTTTAAGATAAACACTTTGTATTGACATCTTTATGAAACGTCTAAATCGATTAATAACGTCAAAACTGTTTAAAAAAGCATGCATATTGTTTAAAACACAAATAATTAAAAATAAATTTAAACTCAACGAAATGAAATGAAATTACAAAATGAAACACAATGAAACACAATGGAGAAAAAAAATTGACAGAGTGGGGTATAATGAAGTGGAATGTAACAAAATGTTTAAATAAAAAACATGCAACGATTTGATGTATTGTATAAATTTCAGTAAATTGAAATGAATCATATCATGCTGTGAAGTTCATGATGATCTCTTTTTTGGTTCTTCAAATGTGATACTATTAGATGGCCTAGTTTCAGCATAGTCTTGAGCAACTGGAGTATGTTTCTTGAATCCACGCCCTATAGCTTTAACCATATTTTTAGAACCACTAGTATGACCTGTAGTTTTTGATGAAGAATCTTGTTGTTGCGGTACTGATGATTGTTGACCTGGTTGTCCCAATGGTGGAACAGGTTGAGTTGGTTCTTCTTCATCTTCTTCATCTCTTGGAGCTGCAACTTGTCCTAATGCAGTTAATCTTCTTTCTCTTTCAACTGCAGTTTCCTCTAAATCGGGATTTTGTCCAACAGTAGCTTCTTCTGAGTTCATATCTTCACCTTCTTCTTCTGAATCATCTTCGGAGGATGAACCTTCTTCCTCCTCGGATCCATCTTCTGATTCTTCATCCGCTTCATCCAGAGGTTCTGGTTGTTGAATTGGTTCTAAATTCAGATGATCATCAACTTGAGTAGGTTGAGGTGTGACACCTAAACCAGATTTAATACCAACAGCAGATAATGCCTTACCAATACCACCAGCAACTGAAGAAGATCTTTCTCTTTTTTCAACTGTCTTATGATGATTAATTTTATATCTTCTAACAATTTCACCATCTTCATTTTCAATAACTAATTGATTATTTAATTTATAAGCAGTATATTTTGATTCATCTTTTTGACTAGAACTAACACGTTGTAATAATGAAGAAGATTTTTTAGTTAATGAAGAAACGGACGATGCAGGACTCTTTGACCGTTTTTTCATTGAAGGTCCATATTTCGAAGATTTTGATTCCTTTCTTGAAGATCTTCTTCCATCACTCTTTACACGATCTGGAACATCCATATTTGCACTATCCAAAATTTCACCATGTTGATCTTCAATAATTAACTTGTTACCTTCTGTGTAAGCAGCACTTGGTCTTCTACCTAATTCATAATTTTCACCACCTCCTTGAGAGCTACCAGAAGATTCTTGTTTTTCATGTAAAGATTCACTTTCTGTAGTTTCTTCAATTGGTTCTTCATGTGGACGACCAGTTGGTTCCTCTGGCTCCTCTTCTTCATACTGTTGTTGTTGTTGAGCTTGTTGAGCTTGTTGAGCTTGTTCAAGTTGAGATTCTTCATCGCCATAAGTTGGCCATGGGGCTTGTTCTTGTTTAAAAGTATTTGAAGGTGTAATTCCTTGATTGACAAATTGACCTTGATTTTGTTGAGTTTGCTGAGATTGACTTGGTCTTGAAACTCCACCAAGAGCAAAAGAAGCAGCTTTAGCTTCTCTTTCACGTAATAATTTTTCATTGTCAACTTCATCATTATCATCATGATCATGATCATGAGTGTGATGAGAACCAATTTTACTTAAGCCTAATTTGTGATGTTTATGTTTACCATGTCTCTTACTCTTCTTCTTCTTTCTTCTTTCCATACCACCAGCTGGTTTTGCAGGGATACCACTAGTTTCAATCGTTGGAGCTTGAGCTAATTGATCACCATGATTACCAGCGTTACCACTTGCTACTGAAGGAGCCATTGTATCAACACGATGTAATGAAAATGAACGACCATTTGATTTCAATTCTGGCAGACGTGACATCCAAGAACTTGAATTTGTGTTTCCATTTGTCTTGGTAAAAGACATTGTAATATTCATGGTGTTTAAATGTCTACCTAATGTAATAACTGCAACTGAAGAACCATGAATCAAAATTGATGTAATAATTAAAAAAGTTGTAATTGGCCAGATAACCGAAATTAATTGATAATTATCTGATCCTTTTTCGGGCAGTTGAGCCAGAGGAGTTGCTTCAAGAGTATGAGCACCTTCTAAATCACCTCTAGCTAAGATAGCAGCAAAGACTGCACCAACACCAATAGGACCAAAATGACCAACGAAAAGAGCTTCTCTCCAAGTTTTAACATCTGGTATAAAAGGTTTCAAGGCTAAGACAGCTGGCACTCTTCTCAAAAAAATAACCACAATTGCTAAAATAATTAATCTCCAAACATCTAAACCTAAGTCATGATTATTAAATTGTGGCCATGGAATAATTGCACCAAAATAAACAAAATATGATAAATTAATTAATAAATCGATAACTGTTGAAACATGACTTTCCTCAGTTTTTTTAGCGAACCAACCATCCCATGAGAAAGCTGTACCAGCTGCAAATGAAACTAATAAATCATCAGTTCCCAACATTGCCCCAAAACCTGCACAAGAAAATGCCAAAACAATATAAAAGGCTAAAAATGATTCTCTATCAATTATACGTTTGTTTTCTGCAAATTTTATACAATGTCTTCCAACATATCCAATAACAGCACCCAAGACACAACCAAAAATACATTCATATAAAATAGTAACACAAATCCAATCTTTAACAATTTCACCAGCGTTACCAGCATGAATAACTAAATTGATACCTAAATAAATAAAAGGGAAAGCCATACCATCATTACAACCAGATTCTGCAGTTAATAAATTTCTTAAATGACCAGGAACTCTTTTTGCAAATTTACCCTTACCGACAACAGCAGCAGCCAAAACAGGATCAGTAGCAGTGATACAAGCAGCCACTGTTAAACTTTCTGGGAAATTTAAACCAGGAATAACTAAATAAACGAATGCACCAACAATTAACCAACCAGAAGTCATAACGGGCACTAATAACATTGTAACAGATAACCAATGTTTTACCATATATTTTTTTGGCAATTCCACCGCAACGGCAAAGATTTGTAAACATAATACAATTCTTGATATTTCCAAAGTGATATAATCAGTATTCCCCCATGTTGTTGGAGCAAACCAATTAAGACAATGAGGTCCAACGATTAAACCAAATATAGCAGCAACTGAAGCTTCACCGATATATAATTTTTCTTTAACAAATAATGAAATAAGGGAGAACACAGCTGAGAACACCCCAATCACAGCATAGGCGATATGAGCTTTATCAATCTTGTTGTGAATGTTAGTAAACTAGAAAAAACTATAGAATCAAATGGATTGATAACACAAATTTCAGGGCATCCTAAGGGTTCCCCTTGCCACTGTGAAACCATCAGCTAGCCCGTTACTAGTTCTTGGTTTTCCACAAATACATACGTTCAAATGCTCCCACACGGCCATTATATATCTTGATTCATGAATATCTAGAGATGTTTGGTGCTTTTGCTGCTGTTCAAGAGCAGAATGGCTTCTTTTTAAGCATTTTTGTTTTTATTCTCATCAATCTCAAATTTTTGTGTATGTGCATTACGTAAGCGGGGCTGAAATTATTCAAATCAAGGGCTTTTCTAAATGGAAAATTGACTGGTAAAAAAGATGGATTAGATGTGTCTCGTAGTGGTCATATTTATTATATATTATCAGTAATAGAAGATACCATAAAGTGTCTGTCGTCGTGGTGGTGGTAGGTTTTCCTCTGTGTCGTATTCATCCGAAGACACAAATGTTCCAGCCAAAGACGCAACTACTATCCAGACAATAAGACAGCTCAAACTGGAGATGGAATAATGGAATGGAATGGAGATGGGAATGATAGGATCATATAAGGAGAGATTATAGAATTGGTCTGGTGAAGATGCAGGCCTTGGGAGTTGAAATATTCATGAGTTGTTATTCACCAGATCTGTGTCCATTTTTCTAGTCAATTTTCACGATGCCCTGCTAAAATATAGCAAAAAATGAAAAAAGGACCCTTACATACAACACGAGTCAAAGAGAGTCACAAGACACACGGCCATTGCTCACAGCAAAGAAAGTTGCGTAATGCAAAGAGTAAAAGAAAATAACAACAAGAAACCCACAATTATTCAAATTTGTAGTGATTAAGTTTAAATCTCTCGGATCTATAGACGATAGAAAATAGATCTCATCTCAACGGGATTTAGTCCTTATAATATATTTGGTTTATTCTTCTCTCGAATTTCGTATTGAACAACTTGAATCTCGGAAAACCCACAATTGCAGATTATTATTCCGATTGACAATTTGATTTCAGAAGCTATAAATTTACAGACTACAATCACCTTATGGCTATTTACATGTATTATTCTCATCAATTCGTTATTTGTAAAGTTTATAATCTATATTTATGGCTCATGAATGACTTTCTAAAATCTCCCCATCGATACCACAAAATAATAAACTCAACAACAAATCTGCACAAAATATAAATCCACCACTAATGATAAATGAAACCCAAAGTAATCCTTGTGTAGCTAATTTACCAGTGACTATTGGCCCAGCACATCTCGCTAATGTCTTTCCAATATTAACAATACCCATGCATCTTGTTAATTCTTCAGGTTTAATTAATGCTGTTAATAAAACTTGTCTTGGAACAACATCCATTGCACTCGTTGAATAAAACAAGATTGTGAATATAGAAGCACCAAAAAAACTAGACATGAATGGTGTTATTGTAAGGAAAATTGCACTTGGAATTTGTACTGATAATGTTGCCTTGATTGGCCCTAATTTCTTAGCTAGAATAGATGATGGTAATGCAGAAATTGAATTGACAATATTTGTAGTGAAAAATAATACACCAAGAGCAGTAGATGTTATAAGGAAATGAACTTTATAATAATAAACAATCCATGCACTAGTCATAAATCCTGATCCAAATGAATCCAACATGAAAACTGATAATAATCTAATCAAAATGGATTTTGTTTCTCTAGACAATGAGCTAGACATTGGTGAGCTATTAACACGGTCATCATCATCAACATCATCATCACCACTGTTAGTATCTTCATCAATTTCAGTAGTTAATAACGGAGCATCTTCATTATTTCTTCTCTTGATCAAACTTGGACCATTTAATTCACAATTATCACTCAAAAATAACATCAACACCATCTTCAACAATCCAATGAATGAATAAATATAAAAAATGCCTCTATAAGCTTCAACATGGGTATATCCCATATGTAAAAATTTCGATACTAATAATCCAGTCATTAAAGATCCCAATGCACTACCAGCTGTACCTAATAACCAATGTAAGGCATAAACATCGGGTCTATCTCTATTAGCAGTCAAATGAGCCATCGTACTCTCCTCTATACTCTTGAATGGACCAACTTCATCACCACTTGGAGAAATAACACCAAATATAGCAGCGATTAATAACACTATAAAATTATCAAAATTTGCAAACATTAAGCCAGATAAAATCATAAGAAATGAACCGGCAACCATAACATATCTTCTACCAAGATGATCGGCATTCCATGTTAGAATATAAGATAATGTAGTATCTCCCACTAGGGTCAATGTCATAAATAAACCGATTAAACTTTCTGAAATACCTAATGATTTTAAATACAAGGTCAATACAATATTACTTGATCCATAAGCCATTAAACGGAGGAAAACACTAAGCCATAATAGCTTGATATCCTTTTTCGCCTTATAAAGCGTCTTTAGGATGTTCATAATGGGAAGCAACAGCTAGCAATTGGCTATAATGATTGTGTGTGTTATAATTTGAAATTTAGTTCTGTGTCTTGTTTTGTTAGTGAAAAATATTGTGACAAAAATTTGTCTTGATTTTTTTTTTTCCGGTTCGAGATTTGGGGAATCTAAAGATGGACAACAATAAAAAACAACAAAGATATTATTACAAAGAACTTATTGTTAATTCGACTGACTTTCATCTGGATGCTATGATATGTATGGAAAAAGACAGAAGACTAGCTATGGTACCGCTTTGAAATATGATTCGTTCCATCACGATGATGATGATGATGAAGAAGAATTTAAGTCAAAAAGTTTCAGATCATCAAGAAATAAAAGATTTGATTTTAAAAAACAAGATAAAAGAGATTTCCAGGATGATGAGGATTTAGTTACCGAATTTTCACATTTGAGATTGGTTTCTAATTATAAGGATTTGACTGGTCCATTGGAGTTGAAATTGAAGGAGTTTGAAAAGAATTCGGTGTTGTCTTCACAAACAATTATACCCAATGCTAATAATATTGGATTGAAAAAATCTAAGAAAAAGAAAGTGAAGTTGAATTATCATTATGAAGATGCGGTAGAAGAAGAAATGCCCGATTTCGAAATTAAGTTAAAAACTGTGGATTCAAAACTAAAATTTCAAAAAAATCTACCTAAAGCTATATCAACAACTACATTTACAAAACAACAAACTGATCCAATTTATAAAACATTCGTGAAGAAAGTCCAACCATCAACTCCTCAATTACTCAACGATATTCCAGATGATTATACCTCGAAATATAGACTTGTTCATTCAGATTCAAAGCCATTATCACGATATGCTGCTACAACACTTTTAAAATCAAGATTCACAAGTTCAAATGAACGAACTTCACAACCACAACAGCCTAAAAAACCTACAAAAGAACCACGAAGAGTAGAGAAAATTGAAGTATCAGATTTATTAAAAAAACGATTAGGCATATAACCTCTCTTTCAAATTTTCCCATGGTCCTAAATCATAAATATTGCTCAGTTCATTGGTTGAAACAACTTGTTTTAAATTTTCTTTAGGGATCTTTATACCTCTGTTATCTCTTAGGTTCATACTTAGGAAAACATTTTGATCGGGTACATATTCAAAAAACTTTATTCCATCAGTGAATAATTCACCAGATTTAATTAAATCATGAACGTGATACCATTTTACAGCTTCATTTGTTGTCATACCGTACCAAATTAATTTGAAAGTTTCAAATGAAAACCAAATCACCACAAGATCTAATAATCCAGTAATTAAAAATAATATCAACTCGTCTGTATAATGTGTGAAATCCATGTAGTCAATCTTTTCTTCTTCAACACATTTCCTTATCAAATTAAATGAAATTATTGATGCATATGATAACACTATTATATTTATAATCAAAAATGAATAAAACCATTTATAATTTCCCTTACCAATACAGTTATTTAGCCAGACACAATGATGATCAAAGAATAATATACATTTCCCGCACTTTTTACAATGTTTTGATCTTGCAGGTTTTAATAATTTACACGTATGACATTTTTGATCATTATGGAAAATTATCTCATCATTTTGATAAAATGAATTATAAAACCGACTATTCCCATGCGTCAAGCTTTCAGGCTTTATGAAGATGGCAATAATAAAATTGAGTACAAGTAATGATAATAATGAATTGTATAACCATGGATGAGGTCCATCAATTTTTATATATAATTTTGAATAGAAAAACTCCACTAATTTGCTGAAAAGTATGAGATAAAGCACAGGTACAGCCCATGCTGAACACCAATTTATTCCATGGATTAGCTTCCCACCAAACCAACTTTCCTCTTTCCGTATTATCCCATTCTTAACTCTTCCAAACCATTCATTTATGGCTCGTTCATTGTTCCTATCACGAACATAAGTTAGTATGCAATATTCTTTTATACCCGTCCTCACAAATTTGACTACATCCCTCCCCCCAGGAAACTTACATATAGACCAATCCAGCGAGGCCTAGAATCAACAATGGCAGTATGAAAAACAATAACAGTTCTATCTGGATCATTTCCAACTAAAACTCCTTAAATTTTCCCACTCTCAAATGAATACTCTCTTCACGCAGTTTATTGCTGAAATTTCCGAAGCTAGAAAATCTAGTTTCAAGGCAGGTCGGCCAAAAAATCAAGATGCAAAATTTATTGAAAAGATGTCTGAAAGCTGACTTTGAACCCGGTAGAACGAAATACTGTGCAATTATAGAGATTGAACCGTTGTTGAAATGAGTGAGGACGAACAAAAGAACAAATGCATAACGAAAATACGAACTTATATGGTCAAGTTGAAATATATATATGAGATGTAAGTATCTTATGGGGTTCCCAGGGATTCTATATGATGGCTGTGAAGTCACAATTATTGACAACAATGTGTGTTTTAGACAGGATAAAGAGACTTGGTATATGAACATAATGAAGATTGGTAAAGAAGAGTTAGCGGTGGTTAATGAACAGTATTCCAAAAGGTGAGTTTTGGGTTGTTGTGTTTTTGTATGTCGTAAAAGAAATTTCAACTGACTGATTGATAAAATAGTTTTGCAAATGATGTTTATAGTATAGGATTAAGTCTTGGTGGGTCTCTTACAGGTAAAGAACTTACCGTAGAGCTATACAAATTCAATGAATCGTTAACAAGGTTATTAAGTCAAAAGAGTGGATTTTACACAAATGACCCAACAAATTTATTTAATGGAGAGTTACGAACTATTAATAGTGAAGAAGAAACTATAAATGAACAAGATCATGATCAAGAAAAAGTGAAAATAGATTCTACATTGATGATCAAGACAATCATAAAGTTATTGATATTCAAATTATCCAAAATTATTGAAATTTTAAGTCCCTCAAATGTTAAAGTATCCAATATTGAACATAAATTAATTGATGACATCTTGATGAAAAATATATCGAATAGAATTTTGAAACCATATCATAATTTGATGTATATTAAAGCTGGAACTTTGATGTCAAATGTATATTCATAAAAAAATGCATGTTTATTCTGTAAATTGTTTTGTGTTTTGTGTTTTGTGTTCTGTGTTTTTGTTCATGCAGTTGAATTATAGATTGTGGGCGTTTCCTAATAAAATCTATCCAGTACGTTTCTCCAGACTTTCCCCTAGTTAGTAAAGACATTTTATTTATCAAACAACAAGTTCATTCAACTTACTTATACCAGCAAACTTTCTTCCCAACATTTTCCCAATCAATGGCAATATCACAAAACCAACCAAAGTCTTCAATTGATTTAATGATTCTTCCCACTGTAATTGAGCATTGATCAGTTTCAGTTCATCATCCAAACTATCATCAGAGTCATAATCACTGTAACTATCATCATCCTCATCATTATCCAAATCCAATTGAGCGTTTATAGCATCAACACCATTTCTAGCGGCTGGATTATAAGGTTGATCTATACCCTCTTGCGGCTGGAAAATGGTTTCTCCGAGACGCTCGTTCAATTCATCCACCCATTCACTCATATCATTCTACTCTTCACTATAATTCCAGTAATTAAAACTAGTCTCTATGTTGTTCAATAATTGTGGTAAAATGTTCTCAATTCCCTTCTTTTTGCTCTCCGTTTTCAAAATTATTATCGTTCCGCGAATGCGTTCTTTGGATCTGGGTCATCTCGGAGCTGAGTGGTAGTGTCATAATGGTGAATACATTGGCCATTAATGACTGAAAATACAAAATTGACTTTGCACTTCCACTTCTTATCAAATTAGCTTTCTCGTTACCCATTTTCGAACAACATTTATACTGCTTTTCCCTACATAAAAATACACTTTCCTCTATGTGACAATAGGTGTCTCTACCGATTTTAGTTTTCACTATAAGCAAAATTTTTTCTACTAATTGCATTTTATCAGTACAATTGAATTTTGATCTAATCTCTTTTGACATATTCTAGATAGATATCCGTCTCTGTATGAGCTTTTTGAGAAGATTTTGGAAGTTGAGAAAAATCATGAGTGAAATTAAATCTGAAGAGTTCAACATTGTTAAAGAAGGTAAAGCTGAAATTCTTTTCCCAAAGAAAGAAGATGTTTTTTATAATCCAGTTCAACAATTTAATAGAGATTTAAGTACTGCTAGTATAAGAGCTTGGTCTTCATTATATGGTGGAAAGACGTTAGCCAAAAAGAGGAAATTAGATAGTGATGAACCTGTTGAAGTTAAGCCTTATATTAATATCTTGGAAGCTTTATCTGCTACTGGATTAAGAGCTATTAGATATGCTAAAGAAATCCCAAATGTTAAACAAATTATTGCAAATGATTTCAGTCAAGAAGCTGTCAATTCAATCAACAGAAATATTGAATACAATAATGTTGGTTCAATTTTGAAATCAAATAAAGGTGATGCAAATGCTTATATGTATGAATCAAAATCTCAATGTAAACAATTTCATGTCATTGATTTAGATCCTTATGGAACAGCTACACCTTTCATTGATGCAGCAATTCAAAACATTGCAAATGATGGGTTAATGTTAGTCACATGTACTGATCTTGCGGTGCTGGCAGGTAATGGGTATCCAGAAAAATGTTTCGCCCTATACGGTGGTTCAAATTTACAAGGTGATGCAGTTCATGAATCTGCTTTGAGATTAGTCTTACACATGATTGGTAATACTGCTGCTAAATACAGAAAGACAATTGAGCCATTATTATGTTTATCAATTGATTTTTATGTTAGGATTTTCATTAAAGTTAAAACTTCACCAATTGAGGTTAAAAATTTAGCATCCAAAACAATGATTTCATATAGTTGTTCCGGATGTGGTGCTGTTCATAATCAACCTTTAGGAAGACGTACCGTTAGGGAAAATGGTAGTGCTAAATATGGTCAAGCTCAAGGTCCACCAGTGGGGCCACATTGTTCATATTGTGGATTTACAAATCATTTAGCAGGTCCAATGTATGCAGGTCCGTTACAAAATAAAGAATTTATTTCTAAAATTTTAGAAATTAATTCAAATGAATTGGATGATGAAACTTATGGTACAAGAAAGAGAATAGAAGGTATGCTAACATTAGCATTAAATGAATTAGACTCGCCATTTTATTTTAAACCTGAAAATGTTGCATCAGTTATAAAATGTCAAGTTCCACCTTTGAAGACTGTGATTGCAGCATTAGGAAATTTAGGGTATGAAGCTTCATTAACTCATGCACAACCTTCTGCAATTAAGACAAATGCTGGATGGGATGTTCTTTGGGCTATTTTCAATGAATATGTTAAAACTCAAGCACCAAATGATGTTAATAAAATGAATCAAAATGGTGCAGGTTATAAAATCAGAACAAATGAATCAATTGGATTAAAAGATAAAGAAATTAGTTTTGAAAAAAATGAATTAAGTG
The DNA here is from genome assembly GCA_030582255.1 of Hansenula subpelliculosa. Lineage (NCBI taxonomy): Eukaryota > Fungi > Ascomycota > Saccharomycetes > Phaffomycetales > Wickerhamomycetaceae > Hansenula > Hansenula subpelliculosa. Next base: position 38,920 of record JAKTWW010000272.1, read on the forward strand.
GTAAAATTGAAAAATTAAGAAGATTAAAGATTGTAAGATATCAAGAAAATCCAACAAAGAATTGGGGACCAAAAGCTAAACCAGGTCAATAGAGTAGTAGTACTTACTAAACTCATAAAATCAGCATTGTATAATAAAAGAATATTGAATTATGATA